>JAANYP010005671.1:0-12735 GCA_020465985.1 Centrapalus pauciflorus
CGATTGGCCTAAAATTCCGAAGTTCGGGGGCTAAAGCGATAAATATTTGTGTGACAAAATCTTTTTAATTACTTAAACTTTAAGTTTTAGGTTATTTAGCCTATAATTCTAGGTCTCAAACCTATCGCAACTAAATTGATTAATTTATAACACATTACTTGTCCTTTTCATTCCTTCAAATATATCGGCTATAAAAGAAACCTCATAATTCTATTTTAATAATTTCAACAATCCCTTAGTTATTAGTTAAATTAATAAATCTTGAATTTATAGATTAAATATTTAGTCTGCTTAATAAATAAATAAAGTATATTTATTTTAATATTTCAACAATCATCTACTTGAAAGTGTCGAGGTCCAAAAAAATTAGATTTATAAACTTAAATAACTTGAATAAATATGTAGCATAAAATACATTAACTTTTTTTGGTCCAAATCATGTTACTTTACTAACCCACATTAACTCATTATAAGTCTAACATTTATTTAAACAACCATTGTAGTCCTAAAATAACCCATTTGACAACTTGACCCACAATTACATTTTGTCTTGACCCAAAAGGAGCCCTATGTTCACCCCTTTTTAATTTATCTTTCCGTTGCTTTGTGAAAATGAAACTTGAAAAAAGGAAAGTAAAAGAAAAATTATGGTAACTATCAATCCAAAAAGAAATAACTCACACACCACCTCCCATTATTCTCGTGTTCTTTTCTTCTGTTGGGCGGCGCAGACAAAGTATAAAAAACAAGGCAGACACAACACCGTTGCCGGAGCTACTTCTGGCGGCCATCAGTCGGCCGGATTCTGGCGAAGTCACCCCCCATCCCATCACACATTTGATCATTTTTCAATATATAATTAAATATCTCTACAACTCTTATTTTTATACACTCATCATTACTTGATTCAAGATCTCAAACTTTGGATAAAACCATGAATTCTTGCTACAAATGCATTTCTATATTTGTTTTCAAGGTTATAAGTCATATGTGAGATTATAGGTTCAATACCCATTATAGACCTTAAAACTTCATTAATGGAGTTTTTCGAAGAACCTTGGAGATGGTGATAAAAAATTGGATTACTAGGTTATTTCAGAGTATGACAACAAAACTATTTAAATCTCAGTATGATGATTATATTGGTATACTAGGATTATGTTTTCAAAACCCAATGGAACCTCAAAACTTCATTAATGGAGTTACAAATTTTATATGAAAGAAGATGACAAAAAATAATAATAATAAATTTATTTTCAGATTAATAGCTCACTAATAAATATACACATGAAAATTTAATATTTGATTAAAATTTGTAGATTTTACCTCAAAGATGAAGAGAGACAAATATTGGAGAATGAATAAGCAATGGTGTTGGTGATGGAAAGTCTAGCCTTCTAACCTTCAAAATTTCTACAGATTTTATTTTATTTAGATGTTTTTTAAAATTGAAATGAGAAGTATAAGAAGAAAAGATTAAGGAATGAGACAAACCATAAGGGCATGGAGACAAAATTAGTCAGCCCGCATTCTAGAGTAACTTCCCCTCACATAAGTCAAACATGGTTTTTTTTTTTCCTTTTATTTATTAAGAACTACATTTAAAATGACCTATGATATTAAATGAATATTAGTAACTTTCAGATGTTACAACAGTGCCCTTGATTGAAATGACGACAAAGAACGTGAGATTTGTTTGGGGTGAGCCGCGGGAGCAAGCCTGTCAAGAGCTGAAGCGATGCTTGAGTGGGGCTCCGATTCTTTCCCTGCCTGAGGGGCAACGATGATATCGTTGTCTACAACAATGTGCCTTTACACGATCTCAGGTGTGTTTTGATGCAATGGGAAAGAGTGATCGCTTATGCCTCGAGACAGTTGAAGGTTCAAAAGAGGAACTACTGGAGTTGGTGGCAGTGGTGTTTGCGCTGAAATTATGGAGACAATATTTATATGGCACGACATGTCTGCTCTTCACCGACCATAAGAGCTTGAAGTACATCTTCGACCAGAAGGAGCTTAATATGAGACAGCAGCAGGCGAAAGAGTTAATTAAGGACTAGTATTGCGAGATCCTTTACCACCCTGGTAAAGACAATGTAGTCGCCGATACGTTGAGTCGCAAGTCCTATTTGGGTGTATTATGTTGTGCAACGACACGTCCTCCTGCAAAGAATTCTATGATTGTAGATCTTTTGAGATAGTAGTCTGAGGCATCATCGGCAGAACATCTGGAGTCCAAGCGCATGGTTGGGTATATAGAGCATATTTTTCCTGATAGTTGAGGAGTATTGTTGTTTGATACACGGATTTGGATTCGTAGAATTGGTGGCTTACGTGATATTTTGTTGGTTGTGGCTCATAATTCTCGATTATCTGTCCACCATGGTACTACGAAGATGTATTATGACCTACGTTATGATTTTTGGTGGCCAGAAGTAAAGCGGAATGTGGATCAATTCATTGAGAAGTGTACCACTTGTTTGCAAGTGAAGGCCGAGCATCAGAAGCCATATGACAGTTTACAGCCTTAACCTATTCTGCTGTGGAAGTGGAGGAGATTACAATGGATTTTGTCACCAAGCTTCCGAAGACACACCAACAACATGATTTGATATAGGTTGTGGTTGACCGACTTACGAAGAGCACGCATTTCATTCCAGTTAAGGAGAAATATTCGATAGATCAGTGGCGAATATTTACAAAGATGAGATCATTGCTAGACATGGGTGCCAAAGAAGATAGTGTCTGGTCGAGATTCACGGTTTACTTCTCGATTCTGGCAGAGCTTACAAGACGAGCTGGAGACGCATGTTACCCTTAGCACGGCTTTTCAGCCACAGACTAATGGTTAGAGAGAGCACACAATACAGACTCTTGAGGGTATGCTATGAACGTGTGTAATAGAGTTTGGTGGGAACTGGGATGTCCCCAGAATTAAGAAGTGTAAACAACACCTTCCATGTATCAAATCTGAAGAAGTGCCTGTCAGATGAAACACTCATCATACCACTGGAAGAACTACAGCTGTATGACAAGCTACATTTCATTGAAAAACCTGTAGAAATTATGGACCGCGATGTCAAAAAGCTAAAGCACAGCCGCATACCTATAGTAAAGGTCAGGTGCAACTCTAAGCGTGGTCATGAGTTTACATGGGAACGCGAAGATCAGTTTCGGGAAAAATACTCCCATTTGTTCTCAAATATCCAAGCAGTGGAGAACACGAACTAAATTTCGAGACGAAATTCCCTTAACAGGGGGAGACTGTAACATCCGCCACAAAATCAGGTTAGCATTTATAGCTAAATCAATTAATCAAAGTGAATAACAAATTTCATAAGGAAATTCATTACAATTAGAAACAATTTCATCAGTGAGATGAAACGGAAAAGTAATTAATCCGATCGATTTACGATATGATGGATTAATTCAACGAAGTACATAACTAAATTAAGATCAGGGACACTAATCATGCATTAACAAACTTACATAACTTTAATTATGCAAGACTAAAACAATTCATTAAACTAGTGCATTCATAAGTATTTATAAAATTTCATAAAAAGAAAAATACAAAAATACATTCTAAATACTTTTATACAAAAAGAAAAAAGAAAATACATCATAAATACAACATCAAATCTGGCCACTAGCTAGTACAACTAGCGTTTGACTTCTTTTTTTTTTTTATTAAAACATCCATACACCATCAGAATCATATCCTATTCACATCTTCCTTTCATTTCAATTGAAGATTTGCACTCAACCTTCAATCTTGCATCTTTTCAAGACCAATCTTCCTCTATAAATGGAGACTTAATCCTTTATTCATTCTCACACATTTGCAAGAGCAAAACCTCTTATTTTTCTCTCTAAAAATCGCCCATAGCCACACACACACAACCAAAGTTGTTTTCTTATTTTATTCTTCAAGAATTCAAGCATTTCAAGAGTTTATTTGGTGCAACTAGTTCAAGAACAACTCTTCTACACATTTTCATGCTTCTGATACATCAAAGTAAGTAAATACTAACTTAGTACTTCTTATATTTATGTTAATATAAGTCTTGCATAATATATATAATTACCAACAACAGCAAGTTTCATTAAAACTCAAGTTTATAAATAACTAGTTTTGTTTTACAGTTTGTTTTCTCCAAATGTGTTTATAAATATATAAACACATAATGAAAGCAAATAATATGAAAACAAGTTGTATAAATGTGTTTCATAGCCTTTCATACATGTGGTTTTTTGAATAAACAACAAGAACCACAAGTTGTTTCAAGGTTATGAAATTCGGATTTTCGGCAGAAATATTACACCAACTTCAAAAGATCATAACTAATTCAAAACTTAACGAAATGAGTTGATTCTAGTTTTAGAAGTTAGATCTATGTTTAACGTAAATATTTGGGGGTTTTCATAATTAAATATGGAGTTTTGAACCCCCCAAATATTATTTGGGAACAGAGTGGTCTAATAGCTCAAATATGGCCAACATAGGGTTTTAACGAGTCTTTCCTCTAACCTAAACACCTCGAAAAATGACTAAATTTACCATGAAAAATTCCTTGTATATAGTAGTTTTATGATTATGAAAACCAAAGCCCAAATCGTTTTGGAGCTTGGTCAAAAACAGCCACAATGTAGACCAAAAAACCACGACAAAACCTGGAAAATCCTTTTACATATACTTGAACTTTTTAAGTGGGTTTTATTTGTGAACTTGTTAAGTTGGGTGATTTTAAATACAAAAACCCTCATACATGCGTATTATCATATATGGGAATTATTAAGTCCCTCATATCATTTAGGACTCGGTTAAAATACATCAAACTTCACCTCAAGTCATCAACGCAATCTACATTTTACGCTCATATTTGCCATCACTTTTAAACCATGTTATGTTTTGGGTTGAAAATATATATGCTACATCTTTCATATGGACACAATATATGCTACATTTCTTTTTATGTATTACAGTCATGTGGTTTCATCATGCCCTCAAATCTTGAACCGTTAATTACATTTATGTAAACGTGAATATCATATGGATAGATCTATCGGGATTAATGTCCCCCATCCGGGTTGGTCGCACCAACTATTAGTGGGTGCGTATATATGTAACAACATAGTATTATAGTGGTTAATGCTATGCAGGACAAACTCATATTTAAGTTCGGTTGCATGATGGTTATATGTAATACAGAACATGGTTTATGCTTTATAAATTCAAACTCAATCGTTGTAGTCCATACAAGTCATTCATTCGTGTAACTTATGAGCTCACCAACAATTTTGTTGACGTACTTTTGCGTATATTTTCAGGTAATTAAGACGAGTAGCATGCATCGGAAGCGTATCAAGGCTTCCGCATATTTTGAAATCGCAACAATTTTCAAACATACGGTGATTTATTAGCATAATTAATGTCCTTTTGATCATGCTTTTAAATCTCCGCAATTGCAAACTACTTTACGTTTTATTTGGGTTATGTAAAAACAATATCATATTTTGAAGTTTATTAATGTATTTTTCAAAAATGTTCATTTAGTGGTCGTTTGCTTGATTATGACTATGCTTCCGCGACGTCACGCCTAGTTGACAATCGGGGTAACAAAGTGTGACACCAGAGTTAGCCAGAGTGCACGATGTTTTTCATGTCACATATTTACGGAAGTGTCTAAAGAATGCCGAGGTGATGGTGCCTACAGAGGACGTGCGTATTGATCAGCGACTTAGATATGTTGAGGAGTCCGAACATGAGATGAGAAGATTAACAAGTTGAAGAACCAGCAGAAATTGTAAGACCCTATTATTTGCCCTAGTCTTACCATTAGGTCCCAGTAAGTAATGCAGTGTCAATCATATAACTAAGATAGAATTAGACAAAAGATTAAGTATAATAACATATTATGTTCAAAACGAGGTTTTTACAAGTGGACTTCAAATTTTGATAAGCTACAGTCTAATCTAAGTCTGATAAGCTCCAGTGTAATCTATTACACCATTTGTCATCATGATATATTAGGTACTACCCAGGTCATCCTCAAAGTCCGTCTTCAAATAATACCAAAAATGGTAGGGGTGTGCAAAAAAACGAAAAACCAAACCGAAACTGAAAAAACCCAGAAAACCGAAACCAAAAAACCAAACCGTTTGAACTCTGGATTGGTTTGGACTTTGAATTTGCAAAAACCAAAAATTTCGGTTTGGTTTCGGTTTGGATGTAGAAAAAAAAACAATCCGATCCGAGGTTTTATAATTTTAAAATTTGTAAATACTCTTCCTTCGTTACACTTCTTCATTTAAGTTTTTATTGAAAGTTTTAATTTTTAAATAGTTTAAATTTTATATGCGGCTAAAACTCACTTTGAATATTATGATGATGATAAATATTGTTGTTATTATTATTATTGCATTTGTATGTTGTAATGGTTTGAATGATAATATAATTTAATGTCTAAATATTGTTTGTGATATAATACATAAAATATTTTTATATTTTGATTTTATTTATCCATATATATGTTTATTCCTATATGTGTGTGTGTGTTGTTTTGGAAAGAAAGGCTTGAACTTGAAAACCATGAACAAAGAAAAACCGAAAAAAACCGAAACCAACTCGTTTAAAATCCAAACCGAACGGGTTCTTCAATATAAAAAACGAAGTTTCGGTTTCGTTTTTGGTCTTTGCCAAAAACCGATACATGATCACCCCTAAAAAAATGGAGTCTGAGTGGTAGTCTGGTGTTTCTTCAAACTTCTAATGTTGGTCACTTGTCTTGGCTTTTGTTGTAACGATCTAGATGAATAAGCAGCACATTATAATAAAACCGACACAAGATTCAAGACAAAAAGAATGAAGAACACTCGATTTCTGTATTTGAATATTGAGAGAAAATATGGAGAAAGGCGACGTCGTATATTTCTTGAATGAGAATAATTCCAAGGTTGTGGGAAACCCTAAGTGGGGTTTCCCTTACATAATTAAACCATCTTTGAAAGAATTACACTTAGCTCCCTCTACTTCTAGATGCAATAAGGAAATTATAATTAAAAGGAAATTACTTGGAACTAAATTACACGGAAATATAATAAACTAACTATTACAAAATAAAGTCTCGCATGATCGAAATTTAAAGTCTAACAATCTCCCCCTTTTCAATCAATGCGGAGGATAACAGGCTTGCTCTGCATTTTCTCTAAGGCCTAGGATGACGTTGAATCTTCTCATCACTTGCCTAAGGTGCAACCTCTCATTTACTAGTTCTATGGCGCAGAGCATGTCTTGAATCTCTTCCGGTTTTTGTTTAAGTCAATAAAATGGTTGAGCATCATCTTCTTGCAATAGCTTATTAAGCTCGGCTCAAACCAGTCAGAGTGTACCGTCAGAATAACAAGGAAATTCCTCAATGCGCATAAACCATTTATGTCCATTCTTGTTCAAAAAGATAATACCTTGCACGCCTCCCCTTAGCACTTTGTACATCGGATGGTGGTCAAGCAAAAAAAGTGTCTTGATCTGGAGCTCTTAGACCTACCTTGACCATATAGCTCTCGAGAGCTATTTAAAAATCCTTTAAACACATTATGATTGATCGTCGATTCATGCTTCTAGTCAAGGCAGCAACAACAGTGACATAAGATAGATGCCTTTTAATTTTATTCTTCAGTTTATTGTGAAGGGTCTCAATGTCATCAATGTTGACAAAGTCGAGGTCAATCTCATGAATATGTTGTACTGACCCATCTTCTCTGAGAACTTCGAATGATGGAGTGAATATATAATATGGGCCTACTTGTACATTTGAATGGAGTTGTTTAATTTGATTTTTCATTTAGACCACTACTCCGATTTTGGTCCTCTTTTATCTCTCAACATCATTTTGGTTAAATTCGGCTTGTTCAGCCATTGATGCATCACTGACGGGCCGTCGTTGTGACCCGCAGATTTAGTCCTTAAATCCACTATTTAGCTAGAGAAGTAAGGGTCAAATCCACAGGGAGTGTGGTCATAATTAGGGTTAGGTTATTAGCCTTATAAGTTTATTGAAAGCACTTAAATTGTGAATTTTGTGGATGTGAATGATTTGTTTAGAGTAATGATTTTCTATCGCTTTGTAACTAAAATTAGTGGCAAAAGAACTAACGTAGTAGATAAACAGTCTAGAGACGAATAACCATTCACGGGATCACCACGTCATAAGTATTACTCACTAAAATTTCATGCAACGATCACATACACGTAATCAATTGCGCAACTAAATTAATCAAACATGTTTTAACCAATAACTCTCGGCATAGCGTATGCAATATTAATACTTACTTAATCCCTAAGCTAATGGACTCGGCCCAAATAATAGCACCACCATAAACTATATTGCTTTTACCAATCAAATCATACAATCATAATCATAGCCAAATGCTTATAATTTGCATACACATAATAAATCTTATTTAATACAAATACATTAAAGCATCAGAAATTAAAGTAGAGTAAACTTAGTCGTAGATCCTCCGCAAACGACTAATGGAATTAGCCGCTCATCGTATGCTCTTCACAATCGTAGATCTGAGTCAATGACTACCTTGCGAATCACCGTCTTCGTTCTCGTATCGTAGATCCACTCCGGCAGGGTTTCGACACACTTTCACACACGTCGGGGCTCTCTCATAGGCTGCCCCTCGACTTGTATTTATAGGTAGGTCAAGATTAGGGTTCCACAGGCTGTAAAACACATTTTTGCACCGCTCTAGCGCAAGCCTGCGCCCCCTCCCCGCCTACGCCCGGATGCGGCTAGGGTTTAGCTGGCATGCGCTGGAACGTATCTGGACAGTTGAGACACTTTGTGGAGTGCAGGGTGGCGCATGTATGCGCCCCCTTCGGCTCGGTTTGCTCTGAATTCTCTCGAATTGCTTCTTTTTAATATATTGGCCCTGAAACACAAGCTTGGAGTAATAATATGAATTTTACGAAGTATCGGTGCTTAAAATGATCATAAAATGACTCTGAAACCATATAAATTATAGACTCGTCAAATCTCCCCAACTTAACTGTTGGTCGTCCCCGAACAAGCTTTTGGAATCAGAACTAACTATGTAACTGGCATGTATTAGCAGTGACTCTAGGAATTTTATGGTAAGCTAGCCTTCGCACTAATGCACTAAATTCTTAACATGTAAATTGAAGACGTTTTCAGTTAAAATGTACTTCCCTTAGAATATATCTAATGTATCTCACTCTTGGAAATACCCTTTTTGCTCAAGGTTACGATACTTAAAACATGTGGGACTTTCGACTATCTTTTCCTCCTTTCATGTTTACAACAAATTTTTCTTTCTTTTTAACATCATGCTTCTATTTATTTTCTTTTCAACTAGATTAGCTAGATGGTCCATGTAAGGAGATTTCGATCAACCGCTCCGAAACCAAATGGTTTTAGGGGGTTAGGCATGAATGGTATCCCTACGGACTTAGTTTCCCGAACCATCTAGACTACCATTAACTCGCTTTTGAGGCTAAAACATGATTAAGTTCTCCCCCTTATAGCATGGGTTTCCAATAAATTTTGACATATTACTTATATTTAAGCCCAAATAAATTTTAATGTACTTGAATTCATTTTAGGGTTAAGGTCTTACAATAGCAACTTACTTTTGAAAATGTATCGATATGGTACGTCTACTTTTTTAATTGACTATATGGTACGTGTACTTTATTTTTTTGTATCGATATGGTCATTCTACATAATAGAGCCTGGTTTTTACATACGAAACATGGTTTTAATGGTATGAAAAACAGGGGTCTATTACAAATATGGTCATATCGGTATGAAAAATTGAAGTACAGCTATCATGTCGACATTTAAAAAAGTAGACGTACCATATTAATAAATTTTCAAAAGTAGGTTACTATTGGCTTTACCGCTTCATTTTACATGGGAAAAGTTTTAATTATTACTACGACTATTTTTTTAATTATAAAATATCCTGTCAACACTAGCCAATTCCCTCGTACATGTATTTTCTATTTATCATCATGTTCCACGCCCTGATCGGCAAACAAGACTCAAATGGGGAAAATATGACAGACTATATAAACATTATAAACTCTAAATAGGACTCAGCTAAGAATTAAAAATAAATGAAAAATACGATAAATAAATTAAATGCATAACAAACTAAAATAAAATAAAAGACAGAAAAGTAATAAAGAATAAGGAAGGATAGTATCCGATCAATCAAATGGAGTAGGCGGCGGAGGAGGTTTGAAGACGGTATTGAAGAAATCGGTATACGTGTTTTGGCCGGAGGTGAACTGTGCAGTCGGCGGAACCAAGTGAGGAGGCATCAGGTCTGGGAAGTCCTGCCTGCCATGCACCGGATAGCGCTGATAAGTATTTACGGCAGGGTTATAGGCCTGGTAGTCGGGCATCGTGTAATCCTCATAAGACTGATATGGCATACCGGATACGGAGTCCTGGTGATGTCGGACTCCCTCCCAATATGCCCAGTCATGGTGCTAGTAATAGGCATTTTGGTATGCCAGGGCTCTCTGCCCGTCCTGTAGCCGCCATTGCGATCCCTACCATGGACGATACCTATCAATCTACAGTCGTTCGTTGCCTGTCTCCCTCCATAGGGTAGACATCCACTCAACTACATCGGCCTGATAAATATCGTGGCCGCCCAACTCAAGCACACTTTCCTACCCCAAATAGTCAAATAGGTATGAGATCCCATAATCCTTAAAATCGCTCCTCTTAACCCTCTTTTCAGCTAACACCTTATTGGAATATTTTTTTATACAAAAATATATGTGTTCTAATGTGTTTGGGGTGTTGGGATTGTAAGAGTTTCGGAGACCAATCTATCGGAACGTTAAAATTTTGGGTCCTTTGTCTCCTTCTCCTTGACAACTACAATTTGTGCCAACCAACCACAATATGCATGAGATAAATTAAATAATGTAAACTATAATTTCAATTTGCACAATTACGCTCACTTAAAAGATGCATTTATATATATATATATATATATATATATATATATATATATATATATATATATATATATATATATATATATATATATATATATATATATATATACACTCTCTTACGCTCTAATTTTGCATCCCATATATATAGTCTATAATTTGTCATTATTTTATGCACTACACACATATCATGTTTCAATAAAAACCATTTAGCACATAAAATTAATTTTTAGCTAATCACCCAAGTTTTATAATTTTAACAATATATGCACATTTAGGCAACCAACTTCGTAAATCCAAATTAATTCTTAGAAACTAACCATGACAAATTAACTAAAATAGCAACTAAACACATATCTCATAAAACATATATCAAGGTTATCATCAAATTCATGCACTTTCACATACTTTGACTCTAAAAAGTAAAAATCATCATTAAAACTCCATGGATGACCATGAAGCTCAAGCTTTCATTTTTGCTCAAAAAGTATGAAATAAGTTGCAATTCTTAATAAAAACACTAACCTTGGTGATTGGAAGCTTAACTTGGTACCAATCTAGCTTTTTTCTTCACCACTTTCTCTACCCAAAAATCTTCAAAATGGATGAAACTACACACAAAGAGGTGATTTCAAGCCTAGATCTTTGATATTTATGAAATTGTGGGTGTTTTGGAGCTTAAATTTGAAAATTTTGAGGACAGAAGTAGGGTTTTTTTTTTCTAAGGAGCCGCACACCAAAGCGTAGCCTCAAGTTCTAGGGTTGTGAAAATGGCAAGGCAAGGCTCAAATCTGCAATTTAACTCGATGAGACGCAGGGCCAGCGCAGGCCTGCGCCCCACCCCCCTCCCCCCCCCTCCCGCGCCCAACACTGTTGAAATTTCAAATTTTTACTGTATTGGTACGCAGGGCTGTAAATCTCTTTAATTTTTGATATAGAATGTAGTCTAATTTTTTTTTTTGTGAGGGCTAAATTAATTAATTAATCTTATCGTCATAACCTACCCTCCGCAACTTAGACTTTTGTGACGTCCTCGTCACATCATATTTCATCGGTTAAGAACATAGAGAGATAGATCGGTACTCACTCCTTATTCATAACAATTAACTTTAAACATACAAATAATAAACAAAAAAAAATTCAACTTTTATAATATTTAACTTAAAATAAAGACATCACACTTTAAAAATAAAACAAAAGTACCATTACAATCCAAATAAAAGTAAATAACCAAACCAAACAAACAAACCATCAGATCAGAAACAATTCAAACCAATAATTGTTTATCACGCATACTTACCACAATACTCAAATAATAATAAAATCAACATTCAGCCGGAGGTGCGACAATCTCTTCCAGTTCGCCGACAGTGATCTGGAGATTGGTGAGCCAGTCCGAGTGCGTTTGAAACAGTTGATCGTTCTTCTTTTGATTTTCTCGAAGCATCTGGATCTATTTAAGCAACACATTGTTCGTGTTCACTAAGTCTCCAACGATCTCCTTCAGCTTATGCACTTGATCCCAAACAACATCAACGGTCTCGACCCTCTTCCATGGTCTCTGATCTTCCTCATCAACTTCCATTCATGCTTTTCCTTTATTATTTTGTCCTTCAGGTACGGGTTCAGGGGCTTTGAAAGGGATTTGGGTCACTTTAGCAGATTTTCGACAACGGATTTGGAAACCTCTCTTCATACGCTCATATACTAGCCCTACCATAGTAATCCTT
>JAANYP010005672.1:5377-37675 GCA_020465985.1 Centrapalus pauciflorus
GTGTGTGGCTGATTGAAACCATTTGGTCACACAACGAGTGTCTTGTTGTGCGCTTTGGTAAGATAAAATTATGCCAAATGTTGCCGTAGGTGTTAAAAAGTTTGACCATATGCTGTTTGAAGTGAGGTAAACTTGTATTATGTGTCACTATTTTCCATGCATCGACCGCTTTATTTTTATTTGTGTGTGGCTGATTGCAACCAATTGGACACACCACAAGTGTCTTGTTGTGGTCTTTGGTCACATAAAATTATGCCAAATGTGGCTGTAGACGTTAAAAAGTGTGACCATATGCTCTTTTAAGTGAGGTAAACTTGTATTTTGTGTGACTATTGTCCATGCAATGGCCACTTTATTTTTATGTGTGTGTGTGGCTGATTGAAACCATTTGGTCACACAACGAGTGTCTTGTTGTGGGCTTTGGTAAGATAAAATTATGCCAAATGTTGCCGTAGGTGTTAAAAAGTTTGACCATATGCTCTTTGAAGTGAGGTAAACTTGTATTATGTGTCACTATTTACGATGCAACGACCACTTTATTTTTATTTTTGTGTGGCTGATTGCAATCAATTGGTCACACAACGAGTGTCTTGTTGTTGGCTTTTGTCACATAAAATTATGTCAAATGTGGCCGTAGGTGTTAAAAAGTGTGACCATATCCTCTTTGAAGTGAGGTAAACTTATGTTTTGTGTGACTATTTTCCATGCAATGGCCGCTTTATTTTTATTTGTGTGTGGCTGATTGCAACCATTTGTAAACACAACGAGTATCTTGTTGTGGGCTTTGTTCACATAAATTATGTCAAATTTCGTTGTAGGTGATAAAAAGTGTGACCATATGCTCTTTTAAGTGAGGTAAACTTGTATTTTGTGTGACTATTTTCCTTGCAATGGCCAGTTTATTTTAATTTGTGTGTGGCTGACTGCAAGTGTCTTGTTGTGGGCTTTGGTCACTTAAAATTATGTCAAATGTGGTCGTAGGTGTTAAAAAGTGTGACCATATGCTCTTTGAAGTGAGGTAAACTTGTATTTTGTGTGACTATTTTCCATGCAATGACCACTTTATTTTTATGTGTGTGTGTGGCTGATTGAAATCATTTGGTCATACAACGAGTGTCTTCTTGTGGGCTTTGGTCAGATAAAATTATGCCAAATGTGGCCGTAGGTGTTAAAAAGTGTGACCATATGCTCTTAGAAGTGAGGTAAACTTGTATTTTGTGTGACTATTTTCCATGCAATTGCCACTTTTTTTTTAGTTGTGTGTGGATGATAGCAACCAATTGGTCACACAATGAGTGTCTTGTTGTGGGCTTTGGTCACATAAAATTATGCCAAATGTGGCTGTAGGTGTTAAAAAGTGTGACCATATGCTCTTTGAAGTGAGGTAAACTTGTATTTTATGTGACTATTTTCCTTGCAATGGCCAGTTTATTTTAATTTGTGTGTGGCTGATTGCAACAATTTGGAGACACAACGAGTGTCTTGTTGTGGGCTTTGATCACATAAAATTATGTCAAATGTGGTCGGAGGTGTTAAAAAGTGTGACCATATGCTCTTTGAAGTGAGGTAAACTTGTATTTTATGTGACTATTTTCCTTTCAATGGCCAGTTTATTTTAATTTGTGTGTGGCTGATTGCAACCATTTGGAGACACAACGAGGGTCTTGTTGTGGGCTTTGATCACATAAAATTATGTCAAATGTGGTCGGAGGTGTTAAAAAGTGTGACCATATGCTCTTTGAAGTGAGGTAAACTTGTATTTTGTGTGACTATTTTCGATGCAGTTGCCACTTTATTTTTAGTTATGTGTGGCTAATTGCAACCTATTGGTCACACAATGAGTGTCTTGTTGTTGGCTTTGGTCACATAAAATTATTTCAAATGTGGCCGTAGCTGTTAAAAAGTGTGAGCATATGCTCTTTTAAGTGAGGTAAACTTGTATTTTGTGTCACTATTTTCCATGCAATGGCCACTTTATTTTTATGTGTGTGTGTGGCTGATTGAAACCAATTGGTCACACAACGAGTGTCTTGTTGTGGGCTTTTGTCAGATAAAATTATGCCAAATTTGGCTGTAGGTGTTAAAAAGTGTGACCATACGCTCTTTGTAGTGAGGTAAACTTGTATTTTGTGCGACTATTTTCCATGCAATTGGCACTTTATTTTTAGTGGTGTGTGGCTGATTGCAACCAATTGGCCACACAATGAGTGTCTTGTTGTGGGCTTTGGTCACTTAAAGTTATGCCAAATGTGGCCGTAGGTGTTAAAGAGTGTGACCATATGCTCTTTAAAGTGAGGTAAACTTGTATTATATGTCACTATTTTCCATGCAACAACCACTTTATTTTTATTTGTGTCTGGCTGATTGCAACCAATTGGACACACAACAAGTGTCTTGTTGTGGTCTTTGGTCACATAAAATTATTCCAAATGTGGCTGTAGATGTTAAAAAGTGTGACCATATACTCTTTTAAGTGAGGTAAACTTGTATTTTGTGTGACTATTGTCCATGCAATGGCCACTTTATTTTTATGTGTGTGTGTGGCTGATTGAAACCATTTGGTCACACAACGAGTGTCATGTTGTGGGCTTTGGTAAGATAAAATTATGCCAAATGTTGCCGTAGGTGTTAAAAAGTTTGACCATATGCTCTTTGAAGTGAGGTAAACTTGTATTATGTGTCACTATTTTCGATGCAACGACCACTTTATTTTTATTTGTGTGTGGCTGATTGCAACCAATTGGTCACACAACGAGTGTCTTGTTGTTGGCTTTTGTCACATAAAATTATGTCAAATGTGGCCGTAGGTGTTAAAAAGTGTGACCATATGCTCTTTGAAGTGAGGTAAACTTGTGTTTTGTGTGACTATTTTCCATGCAACGGCCACTTTATTTTTATTTGTGTGTGGCTGATTGCAACCATTTGTAAACACAACGAGTATCTTGTTGTGGGGTTTGTTCACATAAATTATGTCAAATTTCGTTGTAGGTGATAAAAAGTGTGACCATATGCTCTTTTAAGTGAGGTAAACTTGTATTCTTGCAATGGCCAGTTTATTTTAATTTGTGTGTGGCTGACTGCAACCATTTGGAGACACAACGAGTGTCTTGTTGTGGGCCTTGGTTACATAAAATTATGTCAAATGTGGTCGTAGGTGTAAAAAAGTGTGACCATATGCTCTTTGAAGTGAGGTAAACTTGTATTTTGTGTGACTATTTTCCATGCAATGACCACTTTATTTTTATGTGTGTGTGTGGCTGATTGAAATCATTTGGTCATACAACGAGTGTCTTCTTGTGGGCTTTGGTCAGATAAAATTATGCCAAATGTGGCCGTAGGTGTTAAAAAGTGTGACCATATGCTCTTAAAAGTGAGGTAAACTTGTATTTTGTGTGACTATTTTCCATGCAATTGCCACTTTATTTTTAGTTGTGTGTGGCTGATAGCAACCAATTGGTCACACAATGAGTGTCTTGTTGTGGGCTTTGGTCACATAAGTTTATGCCAAATGTGGCTGTAGGTGTTAAAAAGTGTGACCATATGCCCTTTGAAGTGAGGTAAACTTGTATTTTATGTGACTATTTTCCTTGCAATGGCCAGTTTATTTTAATTTGTGTGTGGCTGATTGCAACCATCTGGAGACACAACGAGTGTCTCGGTGTGGGCTTTGATCACATAAAATTATGTCAAATGTGGTCGGAGGTGTTAAAAAGTGTGACCATATGCTCTTTGAAGTGAGGTAAACTTGTATTTTGTGTGACTATTTTCGATGTAGTTGCCACTTTATTTTTAGTTGTGTGTGGCTGATTGCAACCTATTGGTCACACAATGAGTGTCTTGTAGTGGGCTTTGGTCACATAAAATTATGTCAAATGTGGCCGTAGGTGTTAAAAAGTTTGACCATATGCTCTTCGAAGTGAGGTAAACTTGTATTATGTGTCAGTATATTCCATGCAACGACGACTTTATTTTTATTTGTGTGTGGGTGATTGCAACCGATTGGTCACACAACGAGTGTCTTGTTGTTGGCTTTGGTCACATAAAATTATGTCAAATGTGGTCGTAGCTGTTAATAAGTGTGACCATATGCTCTTTTAAGTGAGGTAAACTTGTATTTTGTGTCACTATTTTCCATGCAATGGCCACTTGATTTTTATGTGTGAGTGTGGCCGATTGAAACCAATTGGTCACACAACGAGTGTCTTGTTGTGGGCTTTTGTCAGATAAAATTATGCCAAATTTGTCGTAGGTGTTAAAAAGTGTGACCATACGCTCTTTGAAGTGAGGTAAACTTGTATTTTGTGCGACTATTTCCATGCAATTGCCACTTTATTTTTAGTGGTGTGTGGCTGATTGCAACCAATTGGCCACACAATGAGTGTCTTGTAGTGGGCTTTGGTCACTTAAAGTTATGCCAAATGTGGCCGTAGGTGTTAAAGAGTGTGACCATATGCTCTTTAAAGTGAGGTAAACTTGTATTATGTGTCACTATTTTCCATGCAACAACCACTTTATTTTTATTTGTGTCTGGCTGATTGCAACCAATTGGACACACAACAAGTGTCTGGTTGTGGTCTTTGGTCACATAAAATTATGCCAAATGTGGCTGTAGATGTTAAAAAGTGTGACCATATGCTCTTTTAAGTGAGGTAAACTTGTATTTTGTGTGACTATTGTCCATGCAATGGCCACTTTATTTTTATGTGTGTGTGTGGCTGATTGAAACCATTTGGTCACACAACGAGTGTCTTGTTGTGGGCTTTGGTAAGATAAAATTATGCCAAATGTTGCCGTAGGTGTTAAAAAGTTTGACCATATGCTCTTTGAAGTGAGGTAAACTTGTATTATATGTCACTATTTTCGATGCAACGACCACTTTATTTTTATTTGTGTGTGGCTGATTGCAACCAATTGGTCACACAACGAGTGTCTTGTTGTTGGCTTTTGTCACATAAAATTATGTCAAATGTGGTCGGAGGTATTAAAAAGTGTGACCATATGCTCTTTGAAGTGAGGTAAACTTGTATTTTGTGTGACTATTTTCGATGCAGTTGCCACTTATTTTTAGTTGTGTGTGGCTGATTGCAACCTATTCGTCACACAATGAGTGTCTTGTTGTGGGCTTTGGTCACATAAAATTATGTCAAATGTGGCCGTAGGTGTTAAAAAGTGTGACCATATGCTCTTCGAAGTGAGGTAAACTTGTATTATGTGTCAATATATTCCATGCAACGACGACTTTATTTTTATTTGTGTGTGGGTGAATGCAGCCATTTGGACACACAACGAGTGTCTTGTTGTGGGCTTTGGTCACATAAAATTATGCCAAATGTGGCCGTAGAATGTTAAAAAGTGTGATCACATGCTCTTTTAAGTGAGGTAAACTTGTATGTTGTGTCACTATTTTCCATGCAATGGCCACTTTATTTTTACGTGTGTGTGTGGCTGATTGAAACCAATTGGTCACACAACGAGTGTCTTGTTGTGGGCTTTTGTCAGATAAAATTATGCCAAATTTGGCCGTAGGTGTTAAAAAGTGTGACCATACGCTCTTTGAAGTGAGGTAAACTTGTATTTTGTGCGACTATTTTCCATGCAATTGCCACTTTATTTTTAGTGGTGTGTGGCTGATTGCAACCAATTGGCCACACAATGAGTGTCTTGTTCTGGGCTTTGGTCACTTAAAGTTATGCCAAATGTGGCCGTAGGTGTTAAAGAGTGTGACCATATGCTCTTTAAAGTGAGGTAAACTTGTATTATGTGTCACTATTTTCCATGCAACAACCACTTTATTTTTATTTGTGTCTGGCTGATTGCAACCAATTGGACACACAACAAGTGTCTTGTTGTGGTCTTTGGTCACATTAAATTATGCCAAATGTGGCTGTAGATGTTAAAAAGTGTGACCATATGCTCTTTTAAGTGAGGTAAACTTATATTTTGTGTGACTATTGTCCATGCAATGGCCACTTTATTTTTATGTGTGTGTGTGGCTGATTGAAACCATTTGGTCACACAACGAGTGTCTTGTTGTGGGCTTTGGTAAGATAAAATTATGCCAAATGTTGCCGTAGGTGTTAAAAAGTTTGACCATATGCTCTTTGAAGTGAGGTAAACTTGTATTATATGTCACTATTTTCGATGCAACGACCACTTTATTTTTATTTGTGTGTGGCTGATTGCAACCAATTGGTCACACAACGAGTGTCTTGTTGTTGGCTTTTGTCACATAAAATTATGTCAAATGTGGTCGGAGGTATTAAAAAGTGTGACCATATGCTCTTTGAAGTGAGGTAAACTTGTATTTTGTGTGACTATTTTCGATGCAGTTGCCACTTTATTTTTAGTTGTGTGTGGCTGATTGCAACCTATTGGTCACACAATGAGTGTCTTGTTGTGGGCTTTGGTCACATAAAATTATGTCAAATGTGGCCGTAGGTGTTAAAAAGTGTGACCATATGCTCTTCGAAGTGACGTAAACTTGTATTATGTGTCAATATATTCCATGCAACGACGACTTTATTTTTATTTGTGTGTGGGTGAATGCAGCCATTTGGACACACAACGAGTGTCTTGTTGTGGGCTTTGGTCACATAAAATTATGACAAATGTGGCCGTAGAATGTTAAAAAGTGTGATCACATGCTCTTTTAAGTGAGGTAAACTTGTATTTTGTGTCACTATTTTCCATGCAATGGCCACTTTATTTTTATGTGTGTGTGTGGCTGATTGAAACCAATTGGTCACACAACGAGTGTCTTGTTGTGGGCTTTTGTCAGATAAAATTATGCCAAATTTGGCCGTAGGTGTTAAAAAGTGTGACCATACGCTCTTTGAAGTGAGGTAAACTTGTATTTTGTGCGACTATTTTCCATGCAATTGCCACTTTATTTTTAGTGGTGTGTGGCTGATTGCAACCAATTGGCCACACAATGAGTGTCTTGTTGTGGGCTTTGGTCACTTAAAGTTATGCCAAATGTGGCCGTAGGTGTTAAAGAGTGTGACCATATGCTCTTTAAAGTGAGGTAAACTTGTATTATGTGTCACTATTTTCCATGCAACAACCACTTTATTTTTATTTGTGTCTGGCTGATTGCAACCAATTGGACACACAACAAGTGTCTTGTTGTGGTCTTTGGTCACATTAAATTATGCCAAATGTGGCTGTAGATGTTAAAAAGTGTGACCATATGCTCTTTTAAGTGAGGTAAACTTGTATTTTGTGTGACTATTGTCCATGCAATGGCCACTTTATTTTTATGTGTGTGTGTGGCTGATTGAAACCATTTGGTCACACAATGAGTGTCTTGTTGTGGGCTTTGGTAAGATAAAATTATGCCAAATGTTGCCGTAGGTGTTAAAAAGTTTGACCATACGCTCTTTGAAGTGAGGTAAACTTGTATTATATGTCACTATTTTCGATGCAACGACCACTTTATTTTTATTTGTGTGTGGCTGATTGCTACCAACTGGTCACACAACGAGTGTCTTGTTGTTGGCTTTTGTCACATAAAATTATGTCAAATGTGGCCGTAGGTGTTAAAAAGTGTGACCATATGCTCTTTGAAGTGAGGTAAACTTGTGTTTTGTGTGACTATTTTCCATGCAATGGCCACTTTATTTTTATTTGTGTGTGGCTGATTGCAACCATTTGTAAACACAACGAGTATCTTGTTGTGGGCTTTGTTCACATAAATTATGTCAAATTTCGTTGTAGGTGATAAAAAGTGAGACCATATGCTCTTTTAAGTGAGGTAAACATGTATTTTGTGTGACTATTTTCCTTGCAATGGCCAGTTTATTTTAATTTGTGTGTGGCTGATTGCAACCATTTGGAGACACAACGAGTGTCTTGTTGTGGGCCTTGGTCACATAAAAATATGTCAAATGAGGTCGTAGGTGTTAAAAAGTGTGACCATATGCTCTTTGAAGTGAGGTAAACTTGTATTTTGTGTGACTATTTTCCATGCAATGACCACTTTATTTTTATGTGTGTGTGTGGCTGATTGAAATCATTTGGTCATACAACGAGTGTCTTCTTGTGGGCTTTGGTTAGATAAAATTATGTCAAATGTGGCCGTAGGTGTTAGAAAGTGTGACCATATGCTCTTAGAAGTGAGGTAAACTTGTATTTTGTGTGACTATTTTCCATGCAATTGCCACTTTATTTTTAGTTGTGTGTGGCTGATAGCAACCAATTGGTCACACAATGAGTGTCTTGTTGTGGGCTTTGGTCACATAAATTGATGCCAAATGTGGCTGTAGGTGTTAAAAAGTGTGACCATATGCTCTTTGAAGTGACGTTAACTTGTATTTTATGTGACTATTTTCCTTGCAATGGCCAGTTTATTTTAATTTGTGTGTGGCTGATTGCAACCATTAGGAGACACAACGAGTGTCTTGTTGTTGGCTTTGATCACATAAAATTTTGTCAAATGTGGTCAGAGGTGTTAAAAAGTGTGACCATATGCTCTTTGAAGTGAGGTAAACTTGTATTTCGTGTGACTATTTTCGATGCAGTTGCCACTTTATTTTTAGTTGTGTGTGGCTGATTGCAACCTATTTGTCAGACAATGAGTGTCTTGTTGTGGGCTTTGGTCACATAAAATTATGTCAAATGTGGCCGTAGGTGTTAAAAAGTGTGACCATATGCTCTTCGAAGTGAGGTAAACTTGTATTATGTGTCAATATATTCCATGCAACGACGACTTTATTTTTATTTGTGTGTGGGTGATTGCAACCGATTGGTCACACAACGAGTGTCTTGTTGTTGGCTTTGGTCACATAAAATTATGTCAAATGTGGCCGTAGCTGTTAAAAAGTGTGACCATATGCTCTTTTAAGTGAGGTAAACTTGTATTTTGTGTCACTATTTTCCATGCAATGGCCACTTTATTTTTATGTGTGTGTGTGGCTGATTGAAACCAATTGGTCACACAACGAGTGTCTTGTTGTGGGCTTTTGTCAGATAAAATTATGCCAAATTTGGCCGTGGGTGTTAAAAAGTGTGACCATACGCTCTTTGAAGTGAGGTAAACTTGTATTTTGTGCGACTATTTTCCATGCAATTGCCACTTTATTTTTAGTTGTGTGTGGCTGATTGCAACCAATTGGCCACACAATGAGTGTCTTGTTGTGGCTTTGGTCACTTAAAGTTATGCCAAATGTGGCCGTAGGTGTTAAAGAGTGTGACCATATGCTCTTTGAAGTGAGGTAAACTTGTATTTTGTGTGACTATTTTCCATGCAATGGCCACTTTATTTTAATTTGTGTGTGGCTGAATGCAGCCATTTGGACACACAACGAGTGTCTTGTTGTGGGCTTTGGTCACATAAAATTATGCCAAATGTGGCCGTAGAATGTTAAAAAGTGTGATCACATGCTCTTTTAAGTGAGGTAAACTTGTATTTTGTGTGACTATTGTCCATGCAAAGGCCACTTTATTTTTATGAGTGTGTGTGGCTGATTGAAACCATTTGGTCACACAACAACTGTCTTGTTGTGGGCTTTGGTCAGATAAAATTATGCCAAATGTTGCCGTAGATGTTAAAAAGTTTAACCATATGTTCTTTGAAGTGAGGTAAACTTGTATTTTTTGTCACTATTTTCCATGCAACGACCACTTTATTTTTATTTGTTTGTGGGTGATTGCAACCAATAAGTCACACAACAAGTGTCTTGTTGTTGGCTTTGGTCACATAAAATTATGTCAAATGTGGCCGTAGATGTTAAAAAGTGTGACCATATTCTTATTTAAGTGAGGTAACTTGTATTTTGTGTGACTATTTTCCATGCAATGACCACTTTAATTTTATTTGTGTGTGGCTGATTGCAACCATTTGTAAACCCAACGAGTGTCTCGTTGTGGGCTTTGGTCACAAAAATTATGTCAAATGTGGACGTAGGTGTTAAAAAGTATGACCATATGCTCTTTTAAGTGAGGTAAACTTGTATTTTGTGTCACTATTGTCCATGCAACGGCCACTTTATTTTTATGTGTGTGTGTGTGGCTGATTGAAACCATTTGGTCACACAACGACTGTCTTGTTGTGGGCTTTGGTCAGATAAAATTATGCGAAATGTTGCCGTAGATGTTAAAAACTTTGACCATATGCTCTTTGAAGTGAGGTAAACTTGTATTTTTGGTCACTATTTTCCATGCAAATACCACTTTATTTTTATTTGTTTGTGGCTGATTGCAACCAATAGGTCACACAACAAGTGTCTTGTTGTTGGCTTTTGTCACATAAAATTATGTCAAATGTGGCCGTAGGTGTTAAAAAGTGTGACCATATTCTCTTTTAAGTGAGGTAACTTGTATTTTGTGTGACTATTTTCGATGCAGTTGCCACTTTATTTTTAGTTGTGTGTGGCTGATTGCAACCTATTGGTCACACAATGAGTGTCTTGTTGTGGGCTTTGGTCACATAAAATTATGACAAATGTTGCCGTAGGTGTTAAAAAGTGTGACCATATGATCTTTGAAGTGAGGTAAACTTGTATTATGTGTCAATATTTTCCATGCAACGCCGACTTTATTTTTATTTGTGTGTGGGTGATTGCAACCGATTGGTCACACAACGAGTGTCTTGTTGTTAGCTTTGGTCACATAAAATTATGTCAAATGTGGCCGTAGCTGTTAAAAAGTGTGACCATATGCTCTTTTAAATGAGGTAAACTTGTATTTTGTGTGACTATTTTCCATGCAATGACCACTTTATTTTTATGTGTGTGTGTGGCTGATTGAAATCATTTGGTCATACAACGAGTGTCTTCTTGTGGGCTTTGGTCAGATAAAATTATGTCAAATGTGGCCGTAGGTGTTAGAAAGTGTGACCATATGCTCTTAGAAGTGAGGTAAACTTGTATTTTGTGTGACTATTTTCCATGCAATTGCCACTTTATTTTTAGTTGTGTGTGGCTGATAGCAACCAATTGGTCACACAATGAGTGTCTTGTTGTGGGCTTTGGTCACATAAATTGATGCCAAATGTGGCTGTAGGTGTTAAAAAGTGTGACCATATGCTCTTTGAAGTGACGTAAACTTGTATTTTATGTGACTATTTTCCTTGCAATGGCCAGTTTATTTTAATTTGTGTGTGGCTGATTGCAACCATTAGGAGACACAACGAGTGTCTTGTTGTGGGCTTTGATCACATAAAATTTTGTCAAATGTGGTCGGAGGTGTTAAAAAGTGTGACCATATGCTCTTTGAAGTGAGGTAAACTTGTATTTCGTGTGACTATTTTCGATGCAGTTGCCACTTTATTTTTAGTTGTGTGTGGCTGATTGCAACCTATTTGTCAGACAATGAGTGTCTTGTTGTGGGCTTTGGTCACATAAAATTATGTCAAATGTGGCCGTAGGTGTTAAAAAGTGTGACCATATGCTCCTCGAAGTGAGGTAAACTTGTATTATGTGTCAATATATTCCATGCAACGACGACTTTATTTTTATTTGTGTGTGGGTGATTGCAACCGATTGGTCACACAACGAGTGTCTTGTTGTTGGCTTTGGTCACATAAAATTATGTCAAATGTGGCCGTAGCTGTTAAAAAGTGTGACCATAAGCTCTTTTAAGTGAGGTAAACTTGTATTTTGTGTCACTATTTTCCATGCAATGGCCACTTTATTTTTATGTGTGTGTGTGGCTGATTGAAACCAATTGGTCACACAACGAGTGTCTTGTTGTGGGCTTTTGTCAGATAAAATTATGCCAAATTTGGCCGTGGGTGTTAAAAAGTGTGACCATACGCTCTTTGAAGTGAGGTAAACTTGTATTTTGTGCGACTATTTTCCATGCAATTGCCACTTTATTTTTAGTTGTGTGTGGCTGATTGCAACCAATTGGCCACACAATGAGTGTCTTGTTGTGGCTTTGGTCACTTAAAGTTATGCCAAATGTGGCCGTAGGTGTTAAAGAGTGTGACCATATGCTCTTTGAAGTGAGGTAAACTTGTATTTTGTGTGACTATTTTCCATGCAATGGCCACTTTATTTTAATTTGTGTGTGGCTGAATGCAGCCATTTGGACACACAACGAGTGTCTTGTTGTGGGCTTTGGTCACATAAAATTATGCCAAATGTGGCCGTAGAATGTTAAAAAGTGTGATCACATGCTCTTTTAAGTGAGGTAAACTTGTATTTTGTGTGACTATTGTCCATGCAAAGGCCACTTTATTTTTATGAGTGTGTGTGGCTGATTGAAACCATTTGGTCACACAACGACTGTCTTGTTGTGGGCTTTGGTCAGATAAAATTATGCCAAATGTTGCCGTATATGTTAAAAAGTTTAACCATATGTTCTTTGAAGTGAGGTAAACTTGTATTTTTTGTCACTATTTTCCATGCAACGACCACTTTATTTTTATTTGTTTGTGGCTGATTGCAACCAATAAGTCACACAACAAGTGTCTTGTTGTTGGCTTTGGTCACATAAAATTATGTCAAATGTGGCCGTAGATGTTAAAAAGTGTGACCATATTCTCTTTTAAGTGAGGTAACTTGTATTTTGTGTGACTATTTTCCATGCAATGGCCACTTTAATTTTATTTGTGTGTGGCTGATTGCAACCATTTGTAAACCCAACGAGTGTCTCGTTGTGGGCTTTGGTCACAAAAATTATGTCAAATGTGGACGTAGGTGTTAAAAAGTATGACCATATGCTCTTTTAAGTGAGGTAAACTTGTATTTTGTGTCACTATTGTCCATGCAACGACCACTTTATTTTTATGTGTGTGTGTGTGGCTGATTGAAACCATTTGGTCACACAACGACTGTCTTGTTGTGGGCTTTGGTCAGATAAAATTATGCGAAATGTTGCCGTAGATGTTAAAAACTTTGACCATATGCTCTTTGAAGTGAGGTAAACTTGTATTTTTGGTCACTATTTTCCATGCAAATACCACTTTATTTTTATTTGTTTGTGGCTGATTGCAACCAATAGGTCACACAACAAGTGTCTTGTTGTTGGCTTTTGTCACATAAAATTATGTCAAATGTGGCCGTAGGTGTTAAAAAGTGTGACCATATTCTCTTTTAAGTGAGGTAACTTGTATTTTGTGTGACTATTTTCGATGCAGTTGCCACTTTATTTTTAGTTGTGTGTGGCTGATTGCAACCTATTGGTCACACAATGAGTGTCTTGTTGTGGGCTTTGGTCACATAAAATTATGACAAATGTTGCCGTAGGTGTTAAAAAGTGTGACCATATGATCTTTGAAGTGAGGTAAACTTGTATTATGTGTCAATATTTTCCATGCAACGCCGACTTTATTTTTATTTGTGTGTGGGTGATTGCAACCGATTGGTCACACAACGAGTGTCTTGTTGTTAGCTTTGGTCACATAAAATTATGTCAAATGTGGCCGTAGCTGTTAAAAAGTGTGACCATATGCTCTTTTAAGTGAGGTAAACTTGTATTTTGTGTCACTATTTTCCATGCAATGGCCACTTTATTTTTATGTGTGTGTGTGGCTGATTGAAACCAATTGGTCACACAACGATTGTCTTGTTGTGGGCTTTTGTCAGATAAAATTATGTCAAATTTGGCCGTGGGTGTTAAAAAGTGTGACCATACGCTCTTTGAAGTGAGGTAAACTTGTATTTTGTGCGACTATTTTCCATGCAATTGCCACTTTATTTTTAGTTGTGTGTGGCTGATTGCAACCAATTGGCCACACAATGAGTGTCTTGTTGTGGCTTTGGTCACTTAAAGTTATGCCAAATGTGGCCGTAGGTGTTAAAGAGTGTGACCATATGCTCTTTGGAGTGAGGTAAACTTGTATTTTGTGTGACTATTTTCCATGCAATGGCCACTTTATTTTAATTTGTGTGTGGCTGAATGCAGCCATTTGGACACACAACGAGTGTCTTGTTGTGGGCTTTGGTCACATAAAATTATGCCAAATGTGGCCGTAGAATGTTAAAAAGTGTGATCACATGCTCTTTTAAGTGAGGTAAACTTGTATTTTGTGTGACTATTGTCCATGCAAAGGCCACTTTATTTTTATGTGTGTGTGGCTGATTGAAACCATTTGGTCACACAACGACTGTCTTATTGTGGGCTTTGGTCAGATAAATTTATGCCAAATGTTGCCGTAGATGTTAAAAAGTTTAACCATATGTTCTTTGAAGTGAGGTTAACTTGTATTTTTTGTCACTATTTTCCATGCAACGACCACTTTATTTTTATTTGTTTGTGGCTGATTGCAACCAATAAGTCACACAACAAGTGTCTTGTTGTTGGCTTTGGTCACATAAAATTATGTCAAATGTGGCCGTAGATGTTAAAAAGTGTGACCATATTCTCTTTTAAGTGAGGTAACTTGTATTTTGTGTGACTATTTTCCATGCAATGGCCACTTTAATTTTATTTGTGTGTGGCTGATTGCAACCATTTGTAAACCCAACGAGTGTCTCGTTGTGGGCTTTGGTCACAAAAATTATGTCAAATGTGGACGTAGGTGTTAAAAAGTATGACCATATGCTCTTTTAAGTGAGGTAAACTTGTATTTTGTGTCACTATTGTCCATGCAACGGCCACTTTATTTTTATGTGTGTGTGTGTGGCTGATTGAAACCATTTGGTCACACAACGACTGTCTTGTTGTGGGCTTTGGTCAGATAAAATTATGCGAAATGTTGCCGTAGATGTTAAAAACTTTGACCATATGCTCTTTGAAGTGAGGTAAACTTGTATTTTTGGTCACTATTTTCCATGCAAATACCACTTTATTTTTATTTGTTTGTGGCTGATTGCAACCAATAGGTCACACAACAAGTGTCTTGTTGTTGGCTTTTGTCACATAAAATTATGTCAAATGTGGCCGTAGGTGTTAAAAAGTGTGACCATATTCTCTTTTAAGTGAGGTAACTTGTATTTTGTGTGACTATTTTCGATGCAGTTGCCACTTTATTTTTAGTTGTGTGTGGCTGATTGCAACCTATTGGTCACACAATGAGTGTCTTGTTGTGGGCTTTGGTCACATAAAATTATGACAAATGTTGCCGTAGGTGTTAAAAAGTGTGACCATATGATCTTTGAAGTGAGGTAAACTTGTATTATGTGTCAATATTTTCCATGCAACGCCGACTTTATTTTTATTTGTGTGTGGGTGATTGCAACCGATTGGTCACACAACGAGTGTCTTGTTGTTAGCTTTGGTCACATAAAATTATGTCAAATGTGGCCGTAGCTGTTAAAAAGTGTGACCATATGCTCTTTTAAGTGAGGTAAACTTGTATTTTGTGTCACTATTTTCCATGCAATGGCCACTTTATTTTTATGTGTGTGTGTGGCTGATTGAAACCAATTGGTCACACAACGATTGTCTTGTTGTGGGCTTTTGTCAGATAAAATTATGTCAAATTTGGCCGTGGTGTTAAAAAGTGTGACCATACGCTCTTTGAAGTGAGGTAAACTTGTATTTTGTGCGACTCTTTTCCATGCAATTGCCACTTTATTTTTAGTTGTGTGTGGCTGATTGCAACCAATTGGCCACACAATGAGTGTCTTGTTGTGGCTTTGGTCACTTAAAGTTATGCCAAATGTGGCCGTAGGTGTTAAAGAGTGTGACCATATGCTCTTTGAAGTGAGGTAAACTTGTATTTTGTGTGACTATTTTCCATCCAATGGCCACTTTATTTTAATTTGTGTGTGGCTGAATGCAGCCATTTGGACACACAACGAGTGTCTTGTTGTGGGCTTTGGTCACATAAAATTATGCCAAATGTGGACGTAGAATGTTAAAAAGTGTGATCACATGCTCTTTTAAGTGAGGTAAACTTGTATTTTGTGTGACTATTGTCCATGCAAAGGCCACTTTATTTTTATGTGTGTGTGTGGCTGATTGAAACCATTTGGTCACACAACGACTGTCTTGTTGTGGGCTTTGGTCAGATAAAATTATGCCAAATGTTGCCGTAGATGTTAAAAAGTTTAACCATATGTTCTTTGAAGTGAGGTAAACTTGTATTTTTTGTCACTATTTTCCATGCAACGACCACTTTATTTTTATTTGTTTGTGGCTGATTGCAACCAATAAGTCACACAACAAGTGTCTTGTTGTTGGCTTTGGTCACATAAAATTATGTCAAATGTGGCCGTAGATGTTAAAAAGTGTGACCATATTCTCTTTTAAGTGAGGTAACTTGTATTTTGTGTGACTATTTTCCATGCAATGGCCACTTTAATTTTATTTGTGTGTGGCTGATTGCAACCATTTGTAAACCCAACGAGTGTCTCGTTGTGGGCTTTGGTCACAAAAATTATGTCAAATGTGGACGTAGGTGTTAAAAAGTATGACCATATGCTCTTTTAAGTGAGGTAAACTTGTATTTTGTGTCACTATTGTCCATGCAACGACCACTTTATTTTTATGTGTGTGTGTGTGGCTGATTGAAACCATTTGGTCACACAACGACTGTCTTGTTGTGGGCTTTGGTCAGATAAAATTATGCGAAATGTTGCCGTAGATGTTAAAAACTTTGACCATATGCTCTTTGAAGTGAGGTAAACTTGTATTTTTGGTCACTATTTTCCATGCAAATACCACTTTATTTTTATTTGTTTGTGGCTGATTGCAACCAATAGGTCACACAACAAGTGTCTTGTTGTTGGCTTTTGTCACATAAAATTATGTCAAATGTGGCCGTAGGTGTTAAAAAGTGTGACCATATTCTCTTTTAAGTGAGGTAACTTGTATTTTGTGTGACTATTTTCGATGCAGTTGCCACTTTATTTTTAGTTGTGTGTGGCTGATTGCAACCTATTGGTCACACAATGAGTGTCCTGTTGTGGGCTTTGGTCACATAAAATTATGACAAATGTTGCCGTAGGTGTTAAAAAGTATGACCATATGATCTTTGAAGTGAGGTAAACTTGTATTATGTGTCAATATTTTCCATGCAACGCCGACTTTATTTTTATTTGTGTGTGGGTGATTGCAACCGATTGGTCACACAACGAGTGTCTTGTTGTTAGCTTTGGTCACATAAAATTATGTCAAATGTGGCCGTAGCTGTTAAAAAGTGTGACCATATGCTCTTTTAAGTGAGGTAAACTTGTATTTTGTGTCACTATTTTCCATGCAATGGCCACTTTATTTTTATGTGTGTGTGTGGCTGATTGAAACCAATTGGTCACACAACGAGTGTCTTGTTGTGAGCTTTCGTCAGATAAAATTATGCAAATTTTGGCCGTATGTGTTAAAAGTTGTGACCATACGCTATTTGAAGTGAGGGAAACTTGTATTTTGTGTGACTATTTTCCATGCAATGGCCGCTTTATTTTTATTTGTGTGTGGCTGATTGCAACCATTTGTAAACACAACGAGTATCTTGTTGTGGGCATTGGTCACATAAATTATGTCAAATGTGGTCGTAGGTGATTAAAAGTGTGACCATATGCTCTTTTAAGCGAGGTAAACTTATATTTTGTGTGACTATTTTCCTTGCAATGACCACTTTATTTTAATTTGTGTGTGGCTGAATGCAGCCATTTGGACACACAACGAGTGTCTTGTTGTGGGCTTTGGTCACATAAAATTTTGCCAAATGTGGCAATAGATGTTAAAAAGTGTGATCACATGCTCTTTTAAGTGAGGTAAACTTGTATTTTGTGTGACTATTGTCTATGCAATGGCCACTTTATTTTTATGTGTGTGTGTGTGGCTGATTGAAACCATTTGGTCACACAACGACTGTCTTGTTGTGGGCTTTGGTCAGATAAAATTATGCCAAATGTTGCCGTAGATGTTAAAAAGTTTGACCATATGATCTTTGAAGTGAGTTAAACTTGTAATTTTTGTCACTATTATCCATGCAACGACCACTTTATTTTTATTTGTTTGTGGCTGATTGCAACCAATAGGTCACACAACAAGTGTCTTGTTGTTGGCTTTTGTCACATAAAATTATGTCAAATGTGGCCGTAGGTGTTAAAAAGTGTGACCATATTCTCTTTTAAGTGAGGTAACTTGTATTTTGTGTGACTATTTTCGATGCAGTTGCCACTTTATTTTTAGTTGTGTGTGGCTGATTGCAACCTATTGGTCACACAATGAGTGTCCTGTTGTGGGCTTTGGTCACATAAAGTTATGACAAATGTTGCCGTAGGTGTTAAAAAGTATGACCATATGATCTTTGAAGTGAGGTAAACTTGTATTATGTGTCAATATTTTCCATGCAACGCCGACTTTATTTTTATTTGTGTGTGGGTGATTGCAACCGATTGGTCACACAACGAGTGTCTTGTTGTTAGCTTTGGTCACATAAAATTATGTCAAATGTGGCCGTAGCTGTTAAAAAGTGTGACCATATGCTCTTTTAAGTGAGGTAAACTTGTATTTTGTGTCACTATTTTCCATGCAATGGCCACTTTATTTTTATGTGTGTGTGTGGCTGATTGAAACCAATTGGTCACACAACGAGTGTCTTGTTGTGAGCTTTCGTCAGATAAAATTATGCAAATTTTGGCCGTATGTGTTAAAAGTTGTGACCATACGCTATTTGAAGTGAGGGAAACTTGTATTTTGTGTGACTATTTTCCATGCAATGGCCGCTTTATTTTTATTTGTGTGTGGCTGATTGCAACCATTTGTAAACACAACGAGTATCTTGTTGTGGGCATTGGTCACATAAATTATGTCAAATGTGGTCGTAGGTGATTAAAAGTGTGACCATATGCTCTTTTAAGCGAGGTAAACTTATATTTTGTGTGACTATTTTCCTTGCAATGACCACTTTATTTTAATTTGTGTGTGGCTGAATGCAGCCATTTGGACACACAACGAGTGTCTTGTTGTGGGCTTTGGTCACATAAAATTTTGCCAAATGTGGCAATAGATGTTAAAAAGTGTGATCACATGCTCTTTTAAGTGAGGTAAACTTGTATTTTGTGTGACTATTGTCTATGCAATGGCCACTTTATTTTTATGTGTGTGTGTGTGGCTGATTGAAACCATTTGGTCACACAACGACTGTCTTGTTGTGGGCTTTGGTCAGATAAAATTATGCCAAATGTTGCCGTAGATGTTAAAAAGTTTGACCATATGATCTTTGAAGTGAGTTAAACTTGTAATTTTTGTCACTATTATCCATGCAACGACCACTTTATTTTTATTTGTTTGTGGCTGATTGCAACCAATAGGTCACACAACAAGTGTCTTGTTGTTGGCTTTTATCACATAAAATTATGTCAAATGTGGCCGTAGGTGTTAAAAAGTGTGACCATATTCTCTTTTAAGTGAGGTAACTTGTATTTTGTGTGACTATTTTCGATGCAGTTGCCACTTTATTTTTAGTTGTGTGTGGCTGATTGCAACCTATTGGTCACACAATGAGTGTCTTGTTGTGGGCTTTGGTCACATAAAGTTATGACAAATGTTGCCGTAGGTGTTAAAAAGTATGACCATATGATCTTTGAAGTGAGGTAAACTTGTATTATGTGTCAATATTTTCCATGCAACGCCGACTGTATTATTATTTGTGTGTGGGTGATTGCAACCGATTGGTCACACAACGAGTGTCTTGTTGTTAGCTTTGGTCACATAAAATTATGTCAAATGTGGCCGTAGCTGTTAAAAAGTGTGACCATATGCTCTTTTAAGTGAGGTAAACTTGTATTTTGTGTCACTATTTTCCATGCAATGGCCACTTTATTTTTATGTGTGTGTGTGGCTGATTGAAACTAATTGGTCACACAACGAGTGTCTTGTTGTTAGCTTTGGTCACATAAAATTTTGCCAAATGTGGCAATAGATGTTAAAAAGTGTGATCACATGCTCTTTTAAGTGAGGTAAACTTGTATTTTGTGTGACTATTGTCTATGCAATGGCCACTTTATTTTTATGTGTGTGTGTGTGGCTGATTGAAATCATTTGGTCACACAACGACTGTCTTGTTGTGGGCTTTGGTCAGATAAAATTATGCCAAATGTTGCCGTAGATGTTAAAAAGTTTGACCATATGATCTTTGAAGTGAGTTAAACTTGTAATTTTTGTCACTATTATCCATGCAACGACCACTTTATTTTTATTTGTTTGTGGCTGATTGCAACCAATAGGTCACACAACAAGTGTCTTGTTGTTGGCTTTGGTCACATAAAATTATGTCAAATGTGGCCGTAGGTGTTAAAAAGTGTGACCATATTCTCTTTTAAGTGAGGTAACTTGTATTTTGTGTGACTATTTTCCATGCAATGACCACTTTAATTTTATTTGTGTGTGGCTGATTGCAACCATTTGGAAACCCAACGAGTGTCTTGTTGTGGGCTTTGGTCACATAAATTATGTCAAATGTGGACGTAGGTGTTAAAAAGTATGACCATATGCTCTTTTAAGTGAGGTAAACTTGTATTTTGTGTCACTATTTTCTTTGCAATGGCCACTTTATTTTTATTTGTGTGTGGCTGATTTTTGAAACACAACGAATATCTTGTTGTGGGCTTTGGTCACATAAAATTATGTCAAATGTGGTCGTAGGTGTGCAAAAGTGTGACAATATGCTCTTTTAAGTGAGGTAAAGTTGTATTTTGTGTGACTATTGTCCATGCAATGACCACTTTATTTTTATGTGTGTGTAGCTAATTGAAACCATTCGGTCACACAACGAGTGTTTTGTTGTGGGCTTTGGCCAGTTAAAATTATGCTACATGTGGCCGTGGGTGTTAAAAAGTGTTACCATATGCTATTTGAAGTGAGGTAAACTTGTATTTTGTGTAACTATTTTCCATGCAATGGCCACTTTATTTTTATTTGTGTGTGGCTAATTGCAACCACTTGTAAACACAACGAGTGTCTTGTTGTGGGCTTTGGTCACATAAATTATGTCAAATGTGCACGTAGGTGCTGAAAGGTGTGACCATATGCTCTTTTAATTGAGGTAAATTTGTATTTTGTGTGACTATTTTTCTTGCAATGACTACTTTATTTTAATTTGTGTGTGGCTGATTGCAACCATTTGGACACACAACGAGTGTCTTGTTGTGGGCTTTGGTCATATAAAATTATGCCAAATGTGGCCGTAGGTGTTAAAAAGAGTGACCATATGTTCTTTTAAGTGAGGGAACTTGTATTTTGGGTGACTATTGTCCATGCAATGGCCACTTTATTTTTATTTGTTTGTGGCTGATTGCAACCATTTGGTCACACAACGAGTGTCTTGTTGTGGGCTTTGGTCACATAAAATTATGCCAAATGTGGTCGTAGGTGTTAAAAAGTGTGACCATATGCTTTTTTAAGTGAGGTAAACTTGTGTTTTGTGTGACTGTTGTCCATGCAATGGCCACTTTATTTTTATTTGTGTGTGGCTGATTACAACAATTTGGTCACACAACGAGTGTCTTGTTGTTGGCTTTGGTCAAATAAAATTATGCCAAATGTGGTCGTTGATTTTAAAAAGTGTGACTATATGCTCTTTTAAGTGAGGTAAACTTGTAATTTGTGTGACTATTGTCCATGCAATGGCCACTTTATCTTTATTTGTGTTTGGTTGATTGCAACCATTTGGTCACACAACGAGTGTCTTGTTGTGAGCTTTGGTCACATGAAATTATGCCAAATGTGGTCGTAGGTGTTAAAAAGTGTGACCATAATTTTTCACCCAATGACCACTTAAATTTTATGCACTATTTAGTCACACAAATATTTTATCAAATAGTGGCCACAACGTTTGACCATATGATATATTTATTTATATAACACCACAAAAAAAATTGTAATATATACATGTACAGTAATTGCATCAACTAATTAAACAGGATTGTAATGTAATGACTTTTGACTCCTAGTACAAAAATGACCTATGGTCACGGTTTTGTCCAAACTGCCTAGCCACGGTTTTTGTTATTGACGAGACTAAAGGGTCATATATGATTTTGTATTATTATGATAGCCACAGTTTATCTCAATAACTGTGACCATTGCAAATCACATTCAAACCTTAAGCCACGGTTTAACATAAGGGTCGTGATAAAGACTTGTCACGGTTGTCACATTGTTACCAAATGTCCTCATTTGTCACAGTTATTTGTTTGATGTCTATAATAATCTTGTGATGATTATTAACTGTGACGATAAATATGCATATGGTCACGAAAATCTCTTTCGGTGACCAAAGGGACACCATGAAGTCTAATTGTATGAGTCTAAATGATATGGTGAAATTAGTCACATGAATAAACTGTGACAGAAGGCTAACTTAAATGGTCACGAAATCGCTTTGTGTGACCAAAGGGTGGAGTTCATTAGCCACGTAGGGTAAAAGAAAAACATTGTGACTGTAAGTGTTTAATGGTCATGATTGAGTTCATTAAGTGTGTCCAAAAGTAAACAATTGTCATGAAATAAAAAAATTATTGTGACTATAAGTATTTTATAGTCACGGTTTAGTTTCTTATGTGTGTGTAAAAGTATTTTAAATTCACGATGAAAGAGAAAAATGAGACTAAATATTTTTTCTGTCATGATTTAATTTCTTTTATGTATATAAAAATATTTAATGACCACAGTTTAAGAAAAAAAAACATATCACCATAATTGTGTTTCGGTCACAGTTTAAGGCACACAAGATGTAACTATTAATATTTAAAGGTGACAGATTAAGTTTTTATGTGTGTCTAAATGTAAACAATAGTAATAGTAAAATGAAAAAGATATGATTATAAGTACATTCAAGTCACGATTTAATTTGTTTTGTGACTAAAAGCTATCAATCACACATTAAAAAAAATCAATATAAGAGGTTTTTTTTGTCACGGATTAAGAAAATTTGTGACTATTAATATTTAAAGGTGACGGTTTATTGTTTTTATGTAACTAAAATTAAACAATAGTCATGACAAAAAAATGTTGTGATTATATTTTTCTAATGATCATGGTTTAGTTTATTTCTTATTAGTGTGTAAAAGTTATCATTTTCATGATAAAATGAAAAAACAGTGACTATAAGTACTTTATGGTCACACGAAGAATTGGTTTGTGTGACTAAAAGTAATCGGTGGTCATAGTTTAAGTGAAAAAAAAATGTCCCTATAAGTATTTTATCGTCACAGTTTAATATATTATTGTGTCTGAAACCAAACATTAACCATGATAAAAGAACAAAAATGCATTTATAAGTATTTTATGGTCACAATTTATTTTGTTTTGTGTTGTTAAAGGTTATCAATTGTCATAGTTAAAAAAAAAAAAAAACTTGTTAATATAAGTATTTTGTGTTCATGGTTAATTGTGTTATGTGTGTCAAAAACTAAACATTAACCATGATAAAAGAAAAAATATCATGACTACAAGTAGTTTATGGTCACGACTTATTTTTTTATCAGTTGCTAAATGTTATTAATTGTCATAATAAAAGCAGCAAAATGTGGCTATAACTACTTTATGGTCACGATTTACTTAGTTTTGTGTGGTTAAAGGTTATTAATTGTCACAGTTTAAGAAAAAACTTATCACTATTAGTATTTTTGTGGTCATGGTTAAATGTCTTATATGTGTCAAAAAGTAAACATTAATTATGATTAAAGAAAACAACCATGACTACAAGAATTTTATGGTCATGTCTTATTTTATTTTATGTGACTAAAAGTAATTAACTGTCATAGCTACATACCCGCGCAAAGCGGCGGCGGCGACAAATATTTTTTTCGATTACTTGTTCGTTTAATAGATGAGGATGATGAACAATATCTTTAAACAACGTAAAAGAAAAATACCTTAAGTTTCAATGTCAGTCATAAAAACCATATGGTTACAGACAAAAATATGATCAAATATATTTGTGATAAAAAATTTACAAGCATTTTTCATTTTATGCATCCAAAATATCCAAATATGATAATGCTTCACTTGAATGATCCGTTTGCTGTATATCCTGCAAATAATAAAAGGTTGGTAGTTATCAAAGATAAAGTATTGAAACATATGGGTAATGCGAACTATAGGATTGTACCTTAATAATCACGCAAGACTTCTTGATACACCACATTTGATGTGTAGACTCCATCTCGATTGAATTTCTTGACAGGGGTCACCAATACCTTTGTAGTACCACGTGATGTACCTCTAAAAAATGCCACGTAAAGTTGTCCATGGGAGAATACCGACTCAGGCGAATAAATGACAACATTCGGAATTGTCTGTCCCTGAGCTTTATTGATTGTCATTGCAAAGCTAAGTCGGATAGGAAATTGCTTTCTTCTCAATTTGAACGGGAACATATCTTCTTTGGATGGACATAAAGGAATTCTAGGCAAGAATACTCTTTTGCCCGCATGTTGACCAACAACTATTTCTGCATCGATAACATTTTGCTGAAAACCTCTGCATATTAATCTCGTGCCATTACATAATCCATTTGATGGGTCGATATTCCGTAAGAGTATTACTGGACATCCAATCTTGAGACGAAGATAATGAGGAGGCAAACCACTAACATTTAGAGAGTTTAAGAATTCTATCGGGTAGAGATTATTCTTGTCGTCTTCTGCTTCATCAAAAGTATAGTAGTTTTTCTCATCTCCACAAAATCTGTCGATCAGCAAATGATTGATCTTGTCAACATTGTTGTTTTTTGTGGATAATATCGCCCTAGATATGATATAATCCGAAGACCTTCCATTGACTTGCAGAGACGGAAAGACTGCATCGATCAAATCATCCATCGACTTAGCTTTATCAGTGTATTGAATGATCATGTCATCGGGTATGCGGATAAAACTATCATCTATCACCTCCTCATCTCCATCACCGACTCTTAGCAGAAAATCAGAAAACCACGGATCAGCCAGTGCTCTCATATTTATACTTAGTCGTATCTTATGGGCCAAAGAGGAGACATTCGTAGGCTTGAGTCAACAATTTGGGCCCGACTGGCACGTCTCACTACCGGCAACACTTGTCTAAAATCACCTCCTAAAATCATAATCTTTCCCCCAAATGGGAGTGCGACCCCTATGATGTCTTGTAATGTTCTATCAAGCGCTTCCACTGCTTCTCTTTTTGCCATTGATGCTTCATCCCATATGATAATTTTGGTATCCCGTTGAAATTGAGCAGCCCCACTTTGTTTCTTGATGTTACACACTGAGTTGTTAGCAAGATTAAGAGGAAGCTTAAATCGTGAGTGAGCCGTTCTACCTCCTGACATGTTATTAGTTGCAACGCCTGATGAAGCGGTCGCAAAGGCAATAAGACCACATGATCGAACCTCAGCAAGTAATGCTTTGTACAAAAATGTTTTTCCGGTTCCCCCCTGGACCATCTATGAAGAACACGCCTGGACGGTCATCATCCACATTTTCCAATATCGCATCATATGCGGCCTTTTGATCGACATTAAGGGAGTCACGAGTACGTAAGTGTTCTTCTTCAGCAAATATAGAATATTCCTCTTGCACTTCATGAAACCCTCCAGATTTTAAGTTAACGATTGTGTTTACGTTAGGAAGATCAAAGTCACCAAGATTCTTACCCATAGACAATAGAAATACAGCAATGTCTGAAAGGACCATATCTCGAACACGCACAATATTTTCACATTGTCGTTTGTAATCTTCAGAAAGGGAGTCATAATGGTCATCCCATAGCTTTCGAACGTCTCCAGGCTCACAAAAAATCAGTATAGTTGCGAACAGCCTCCTCAAAGCATTGGGAAGCTGAATAATGATGCTTCTGCAAGACATTGTGATAAATTGTTGTCGTTCTCTATTAACCCTCTTTCAAGTGCAGCTTTACGAAATGTTGGGAGTAATATACCATTAACCGTGTACAGATCATCATAGCTTGTAGGTCCGTGAACATGCGCTAAAAGTAATCGTAGGTAGTATCGCTCTCATTCAGCAGGATTAGCTGAAACCAATCTCCCTTTCATTACTCCTTGTTTTCGAGGATTCCAACGACGTGAGCTCAGATTCCATGTGAAGTGTCTTGGAAAATCTTTATAAAGATATTGTCTTGCAGTTTCATCGATTTTGTTTCTCTCGAAAAAGGCAGTCAACATTGATCGTTTATCTTTCTCCCTGTCAACAATATCTATCATTGTATCATTATCTCTGAATCTTATCATCTGCTTATTCGGGAGGTGAATTTGTAATGCCATCACGTAAGGGAGAATTTGAGAAACTGGAAAACTATAAATCCGCCACAATGCTTCAGGGGGGGAAACATAACGTGCATCTTGAAACATTTGTATCTCGTTGATAACTCCTTCTTCTCCGTCTGGATCAATATGGATCGACTGCTTGTCATGACCTTTGTAGACATATTTAAAAACATATTTCACAGATTTTATACTCGAACAAGCCTCAACATTGATATGACAATTGAACATCATCAAAAGCTTTGGATTATACGGGACCACCCATCTATTGTCTAAAGTACTACCACGTACATTCACCTTCATTCCATTATTTCTCCTTCGATATAACGGATATGAATCATCTCCTTGTGCTGTGATCTCATTAAATTGCTTGGGGTAATCAGAGCGACATCTTCTTTTCTCGTTCTGCATACACGGGCTGGATGGTGGTAAAAAACCGCAGGGACCATGCATCATGTGCTTGGCGACTAACTTGTGTAATTCTGGATACTTTATCGGGTTCGAAATTTCTGCACAAACCATCTTATCGTAATGGTCCGGATTAGACATCTTGTGATCTGATCTCATTATCAAGAGAAAGTGTGCATGCGGTAGACCACGCTTTTGAAACTCAACCACATAAACGTATGCCTTGACTACGCCAATGATGTGTTTTTTGAAGAGTTGTTCCTTGAATTCTTCTAATTTGGCACGAAAAACTCTCGTAACAAGATCCGGTCGATCTTGTGAAGACTGGCCAGGAAAGAGCTCATCATCAATCTCAGGCCACTTTGGGTTACATGTCATTGTAAGGAAAATATCAGGCTTCCCGTCATCTTGAACCAAAGTCATCGCATCTAAAAATCTACGCCGCATGTCGCGTGGACCTCCAATGAAGCTGGCAGGCAACACAACTCGTTGTCCAACTCTACTTAGTTGAACCTCACCAGCATTCATGCAAGCCACAACACCTTGGTAAAGTTCTGCTCTAATTTTTGTTTGATTTAGTTGACAAAAAAGCAACCTCGAAGTCTCAATCTTGATATATGTATCTACAACAAACTGTTGTAACAATCTTCCCCCAAACAAAAGCACGTTCTCATTTGGGCCTATCTGAAATTTGTAACAATAGTGTTCTCTCATAGTAACAGTATTCCTACCTGTTCTTACGTTAGTCTCTGCATAATTTGTTGTTTAAAAAATTAAAAATTTTCTATGGGTACATATGTCATAACATGTGATAACTTTATTCAATTTTATAACTCATGATAACGATCATACCTTCTTGTGACGTCCTTGTTAATTAATGATATAATTGTAATCACCAGGTGCGACTAACAACCCAATGAGTATCATAATAATTGAAATTGAATACTTAAATTAGAATTAAGCGAATCCACACTAAAGCAATGAAAGTAAATGTCTACAGTGTTTAAATCTAGCTATTACATCATCATAATTGTTTTAATAGTAACAAATTCCCAGCCCCAAAGCTACATCGTCCATGTACCAATTAGCTTCTAAGGTCACCGAGATAAGAATTTGATTGCTTAAGATGAAGGTCCCGCTACACTCTTGCCTTTGCCTGTAAACAATGTGAGTCAACAGTAAGCTAAATGCTTAGTGAGATAACAGATTATGCATACAACAAATATTTCTTTACAAGCAATGCTTAACCATGGGCAGTGTAAGCCCCATGTATGTGATAACGGCAGTGAAAGCCTCAGTGTATGTGAAAAACCATGCAGTGCTAGCATGGGGTGGCAGTTCAATATGCTGATCGGGGATGTGCCGAACCTGATGGGATACGAGTGGGATGATCAGTCCCCGACAGTGGCCTGCTGTCAGCCCCAGTCCAGGTCGCATCAGAGTGTGAAGTAATGATCATGCAGTGCAAGCATGATGTAAATAAATGCACTTTCAATTGAATGATGGCTACATGTGTAATACATGTCAAGTACGAGTGTGCATCATAACAACAAATCATTTCATGAGTGCCAATGAAGTATATGAACAACGTGAACCTGCCATTGAATGTATAAACATGAATGTAAAAACAATAAATGTTCGAATGATAATCTGCAACTCACAGTGATTGGTTTTGTGACTTGATCCTGAATCAATGTGTGTTTTGATAACACCACAATGATCTGTAAAGTAGGTGTAATAGTGATGTAATGTCAGTAATTGCTTAAAAATTGTATTCTGTAATTTTAAATAAAACCCTAGTTGAATTCGGACCACATCCGAATTCGGATGGTCCGAAATCCGGATGGTCCGAATTGGGTCCTTGGTCCGAATTCACTATTGGTCCGAATTTGGGTATAGTCCGAAGTCATTGTGGTCCGAAATACTTGGTCCGAAATTGGCATGATCCGAAATTCGGATGAGGATCCGAATTGTCCATTGGTCCGAAATGGGTTGGGGTGGATCCGAAATCAATGTATATCCGAACTAGGATGATGATCCGAATTCGGATGGATCATCAGTCCGAGTTCATACTTGGTAAAATTCTAACATTTTCCAGAATTATGTTTTTGACCATTTTTGCATGTTTGAGTATCTAAAATTGCAGATATGAACTTATATGCTATCATTTAACTTATATCATAACATTTGTATACCAAAACCACCCATTTATGTCCATTTTTCTATGTGTCTCGATGAACACACACACTAAAACACACACAATTACAGATTTCATACTTAGGAGTGGATTTAGAACCTGAAATTTTGTACACAACATCTTTAACACTCGATTTGAACATTGCAACCATAAATTCCAACATGCAATAACATTTGCTACTTACATCTTAGAAATCGGTTCCTATAAAAACCAACTCAAAAACTTCAAAAATCCGTAATATAGGGAGATTGTTACCTTAAATCGTTTGTTGCAACTGTTTTAGCTCCTAATTTGCAACTTGTTTCCAAATTATGCACTTGGATTTGTTGAGTTCTTGAGTTTTCTTGGATTAGAGCCGAGAGGAAGAGAGAGTAGAGAGAGAGAAACCGGTTTTAGAGAGAGAGTGTAGTGAGAGAGTGAAGTGTGAAAAATAAAAGGGTTCTCCCTTTTTATCTCTATTTTGGCTCAATTACCCTTCAACTTCGTATTTTCTACTTTAACTGATATAATGATCAAAATAACTTAAATTGACATAACATTTCATTAATACAAATAATTGAGTCTTAATAATTGTAAATTACACATAATTGAAAATTTGGATGTTACAGCATGGGCTCCACCACGCCTATACTTCGTCCGCGAAGTCATGCTGTGCTAAACAAACTTGGGTACTTAGTCTTCATGTCTTCTTCCGATTCCCAAGTGTGATTAGCTCCCCGATGATGCTTCCACTTGACCAGCACCATTCTAATTTCTTTGTTACGTAGTTTCTTGACTTTTGTCTCCAAAATGCATTCCGGTTCATCAACAAACCTTAGCCGTTCGTCAATCTTAATGTCCGAGTGATCAGTCCATGGTTCCCTCTCGGGCACCAGACTCTTCCTTAAGTACCCAACGTGAAATACCGGGTGAACACCTGATAATTCTTCCGGCAAGTCCAAATGATAGGACTGATTACCAACTCTTTCTATTATTTTGAAGGGTCCTATGAATCGAGGCGATAACTTTCCTCGCTTAACGAATCTTGTAACACCTTTCATTGGGGATACCTTCAAGTATACCCATTCATCTTTCTGAAATTCTATCGCTTTGTGCCGGCGATCATGATAGTTCTTTTGTCGATCTTGTGCTGTTTTCATGTACTGTCGAATGAGTTGGATCTTTTCATTGGTTTCTTGTAGCAAAGCAGGACCGGCTATTGGAGTTTCTCCTGTTTCCCTCCAACAGGTTGGAGTCCTACATTTTCTGCTATATAGAGACTCGAACGGTGCCATCTTGATAGTGGAATGGTAACTATTGTTGTAGGAGAATTCAACCAATGGGAGGTGATCGTCCCAGTTACCACCCAAATCCATGACACAGGCTCTGAGCATGTATTCGAGAGTTAAAATTGTTCTTTCACTTTGACCATCAGATTGGGGTCTATAGGCAGTACTCATTGCGATACGAGTACCAAGACCGTTTTGTAAAGCAGTCCAGAAATTAGAAGTGAATCTACTATCTCGGTCGGAGACAATAGACTTAGGCACACCATGCCTAATAAGGATTTCGTTTACGTAGATCTGGGCAAGACGGTCGAGTGAATAAGTTTCTCGGATTGGAATGAAGTGAGCAGATTTTGTCAATCGGTCAACAATGACCCAAATGGCATCATGTTGACGACGAGTCTTGGGCAGCTTCGTTACGAAGTCCATAGTAATATGGTCCCACTTCCATTCAGGGATAGGAAGAGGTTGCATACTACCATAGGGCTGTTGGTGCTCGGCTTTGACTAGACGACAAGTTCTGCACCTTTCAACATACTGACCGACATCTCTTTTCAATCCTGGCCACCAGAAGTCGGCTTTTAAGTCGTTGTACATTTTTGTGCTACCAGGATGAATTGAGAATTTGGATTGGTGAGCTTCTTCAAGTATCACTTCCCGCATGTTCCCGAACTTAGGGACCCACACTCTGCCATAAATACCCTTTAATCCAGTTCCATCATCTTGCATTAATGGCAACTGTATTCTGATATCTTCATCTTTAACATTCTCTTCTTTTAGGGCCTGTAACTGAGCAGCCCTAACATCATCTATGATAGTTGATGTCAGTATTGTGGAAGTCAAGGCATAGCAGCATGCCTTGCAGTACGCTTTTCGGCTTAGGGCATCGGCCACTACGTTGGCCTTCCCTGGATGGTATAAGATCTCGCAGTCATAGTCTTTGATCAGCTCCATTGACCTTCTTTGCCTCATATTCAAGTCCTTCTGACTGAATATATACTTTAAACTCTTGTGATCAGTGTAGAGCTGACACTTGGTTCCGTACAAATAGTGTCTCCATAACTTGAGAGCGAAAGTCACAGCAGTTAGCTCTAGATCATGAGTAGAGTAGTCTTTCTCATGTGGTTTGAGTTGTCTAGAAGCGTATGCTATGACATTTCCTCTTTGCATTAATACAGCGCCCAAACCCATGCCTGATGCATCTGTGTAGACTACGAAGTCTTCGTTCCCTTCAGGCAGGGCTAACACTGGTGCTTCACTTAGCAGATTCTTCAAGTTGTCAAATGCCATTTGCTGTTCTTCTCCCGAAAAGAAGGCCGCGTTCTTGCGAGTAAGCTTTGTTAGCGGAACGGCGATCTTTGAGAAGTCTTTGATGAATCGGCGGTAGTAACCAGCCAATCCCAGAAAACTCCTAATCTCTGAGGCGTTGCGGGGTGATTCCCAGTTCTGGATAGCTTCGATCTTTGCAGGATCAACAGCAATCCCAACACCAGATATCACGTGCCCCAAGAATTGGATCTGAATTGATTGTTTAAGAGGTACAAGTTAATAAAAGAATTTATGATTGAGTATAAGGATCATGAAATTGTTTCAAACGTTGAGACGTACCTGCCTCAACCAGAATTCACACTTAGAGAATTTGGCATAAAGTCGCTCTTTGCGTAGCAACTCTAGTAATTCTCTCAGATGTGCTGCATGATCCTCTTCGGTTTTTGAATATATGAGAATGTCATCGATGAACACGATGACCGATTTGTCGAGCATTGGCCGACAGACTCGATTCATGAGATCCATGAAAGCGGCCGGCGCATTAGTAAGACCGAACGGCATTACCAGAAACTCGTAGTGTCCGTAACGAGTTCTGAAAGCCGTCTTTGGAATGTCATCAGAATGTACTTTGAGTTGGTGATAACCCGAACGAAGATCAATCTTCGAGAAGTAACTTGCGCCTTGTAACTGGTCGAAGAGATCATCAATCCGGGGCAACGGGTATTTGTTCTTGATTGTGACTTTGTTGAGTTCTCGATAGTCGATGCACATTCGCAATGTGCCATCTTTCTTTTTGACGAACAACACAGGAGCGCCCCATGGAGAAGAACTTGGGCGTATGAAACCCTTATCGAGCAGCTCCTGTAATTGCTTCATCATTTCCTGCATTTCAGCAGGGGCTAATCGGTACGGAGCCTTTGCTATTGGAGCAGCTCCGGGAACGAGATCGATACGGAATTCCACTTGACGGTCAGGTGGCAATCCCGAGATATCTTCTGGAAAGACATCTGGAAATTCGGAAACGACAGGAACGGTAGAAAGAGATTGAACTTCAGCCTTTG
>JAANYP010005673.1:0-208869 GCA_020465985.1 Centrapalus pauciflorus
TTCGATGCATAAAAAGTGCGCAATGGAACGCCCGATAGATAGATATATATATATATATATATATATATATATATATATATATATATATATATATATATATATATATATATATATATATATATACATATATATATATATATATGGTGCCATGTATCATCTATTATACATGGCACCAAAAGGTACCACATTTATAAGAACTTTTTTAAAAAAAAATTTCATAAACATGTTTTAATTAATATTATGAATATCATATGTAAATTTTCACATACATTCACATCCGATACCTCCTAAAAAATGATGTGAAATTACACTTACATATATTTGCATATATGTAAACGTGCATTTATGTGATGCATGATTTAATGCACTTAGAGTGGTCGAATGTGCGTAAAATTTAGATATCATCTGTGTAATGTTTATTAGAACATGTTTTTGAAAAAAATTTCAAAAAAAGTTATTTTAAGAGTGGTACCTTCGGGTGCGCTGTGTAATAGGTGGTATTCACTTGAACATATATATATATATATATATATATATATATATATATATATATATATATATATATATATATATATATATATATATATATATATATATATATATATATATATATATATATATATATATAGTGGGTTCAATGGAAAATCAATGTGCATTAGGAAACCAACATGGTGCATAAACAATCCGAAATGCATCAAGAAGATTATTCAAAGGATTATAGGTATATTCCCTTTAGGGAAATTTGCGCAAAAAACCCCAAAGTTGTCCGGTTTTTGTGATTTAAACCCTAAACTAATTTCCATTGCATAAAAAACCCTAAATTAAATAAAAATCAGTAAAAAAGGAATTTTGTTTGTGGTAACCGGTTGGATGCCGGTTGCTTGTCCTACGTGGCACAGTCAATTGTTAATGAAACCGGTTATATCCATTTCCATACCCCTCGTTTAACCCTTCTCATTTAACCCTTCTCGTTTAAACCCTAAGTAACTGAAAGGTCTCTCATTTACTGAAGCATCGACAGCAAGAAGCGAAGAAGCAGAGCAAAGAAGCTGGTGGTTAGCGAGCAAACCGAATGTGAAGTCCATTCTAATCTGAAATTCGAAGTCTCTTCCAAGTAAGTTCACTGATGTAGCTCATATAGTTTCTGATATAGCTTCTATCGCTTCTGATATAGCTTCTCTTAGTATGCTCTGTTATGGAATATTAATCTTTGTTAGTCGAAGATGTGATGTATTAATGAGTAAAAATTGATAATTTTCACAGGTTGTCATCAATGAACCTGTTAGAACTTTCTGTTAATTATGAGGGTATCTTTAACAGACCAATAGAATACATTGGGGGGTTGTTAAAAACAGAGGTAATCGATATGAAGGATGTTGATTACCTTTCGTTTATAAAATGGCTTCAACAGTTGACACGTTTAAGAACTTTTGTTGTTTACTACTTGGTGCCTGGAAAAAAAATGTGTGGAGGTTTGAGATTGGTGAAATGTGATGAGGACTTGAAGGTATTAGTGGAACATGGTGTTAACAATAACAGATGGATAGAAGTATTTCTTGATATATATGATGATGATTTGACTGAATTTTTAGGCGAGGACAGTGTTAATGACAATGTGTTAAGAAGTGGTGATGATAAAGGAAAACAAAAGGCAAATGATGCAAGTGATTCTAGTGATCCTACTTATGCAATGGATGAAAAAGTAGGAGACTTATCAGACTCTTTCTCAATGGATTTAGAAGTAGAGGATGATGTGACTGATTTTAAGCAAACCTTAGATGACCCTTTTTTGAATAAATTGTGTCTTCCAGGAAGGGACAGTGAATGGATAGAGGACTTTGATGTATTAGATGATGACAGGTTGAATGATGGAGTGGAAAGTGAGAAGGAGGATGAGGATCAAAGGAATCGTGTTGATAGGGAGAGTATATACCCTATGTTTGATCCAGAATGTGATTGGAGGTCTATGAAACCTGTTTTAGGGGAGAGGTTTGAGAATCCTGAACAACTTAAGCACTGCTTAACATGTTATGCAGTTGCTAACGGCTACCAGTTGAAGTTTGTTAAAAGTGAATCAAATAGGCTTGTGGTTAGGTGTGGTACTAAAAAAGGAGGCTTTGAGTGTCCATTCAGATTACGGGCTACATGGCAGAATGATATAGGAGGTCAAGAGAGCTTTCAAATTAAACATCTCAATGATGAACACCACTGTACTAGAAATTACAGCTTTGGTTCGTTGGTCACTTCAGCCTGGATTGCAAAGATGTACCTGAGAGACTTGGTGAGAAATCCTAATATCAAGCTTAAAGATATGCAAATGGATATTTTGGATAAGTTCATGGTGAAAGTTAGTACCGACCAATGTCACAGGGCTAAGAAAATTGCATTGTCAGAATTGGATGGTGGGTTGGATGAACATTATGGGAAAGTATGGGATTATGCACAAGAGATTTTGAGATCCAATCCAGGTAGTTCAGCAAAAGTTAGTGTAATACCTCAAGCTGATGGCATAACTGTTTTTAGTAAGTTTTATGTTTGTTTCAAAGCACAAAAGGATGGATGGGAAGCATGTAGAAATATTATTGGTTTGGATGGATGTTTTCTAAAAGGGGTGTGTAAGGGGGAGCTCTTGTCTGCCATTGGTAGGGATGCTAATAATTCCATTTATCCTTTAGCCTGGGCTGTTGTGGATGTAGAAAATAAAGAAAGCTGGAAGTGGTTCATTGAAAATCTAGTGGATGATCTTGCACTACATGATGGCACAGGAATATCCATAATATCAGATCAGCACAAGGTGAACATACTGAATTATTTGCACATTTACATACTGAATTATTTCCACATTTACATACTGATTTATTTGCACATTTACATTCTGATTTATTGCATTACATACTGAATTATTTGCACATGAACATAGGGCTTAATTGAAGCTGTTAAAGAGTTGATACCATATGCTGAGCACAGACAATGTGCAAGGCACATTTATGCTAATTTGAAGAAGAGGTATAGTGGAATAGAGCTAAGGAATGCATTTTGGGCTGCTTCCAAGTCCACAGTTAGGGAAACATTCACATCTCACATGGAGAAAATCAAAGCAATAAGTCAAGAGGCCTACAATCACTTAATCAAGATTGACCCCAACTCATGGTGTAGAGCTTTCTTTGAACTTGATAGAGCTTGTGAGGCTGTAGAGAATGGAGTTAGTGAGAGTTTTAACTCTGTGATTATGGATGCAAGAAGGAAGCCTCTACTTACAATGTTAGAAGAGATAAGACTTTTTATCATGGAAAGGACCTACAGACTGAGGCTTAAATCTGAAGGATGGGAAGGTGACGTATGTCCTGGAATAAAAAAGAAATTAACTCAGAGAGCTAAACTAGAGAGGTCAGTATATTTACTTTCATTGTTTTCGTTTATGAATGCTTAAATGTGTCTGTTTGTGTTTACTTTCATTGTTTCTGTTTATGAATGCTTTCACTGTTTCTGTTTCTGTTTACTTTCATTTTTTCTGTTTATGAATCAGATCAGTGTTTCTGTTTATGAATCAAATCAGGGATTCTGTTTAGGGATAGTTTCTGCATTGACTGTTTTTGAGATAAAGTTTTTGCTTACTGCAGGGATTGGATCCCCATACCAAGTGGTGGTAATGTTTTTGAGATAAAGAGTTTCTATGATACATTTTGTGTTGATATAGACAACAAACAGTGCACTTGCAGATTGTGGCAGATTTCAGGCATCCCTTGTGTTCATGGGATTGTAGCAATTCATTTCATTAATGATGATCCATTGAAATATTGTAGCATGTGGTTTAGTGTAGAAAACTTTAAGAGGGCTTACAAAGGATCCATAAAGCCATTGAATGGTAGTAACCTTTGGACAAGAACACAATATTTGAAACCACGCCCACCCATGGACAGAAGGATGCCAGGTAGGCCTACTGTTAAGAGGAAGAGACATGAAAGTGAGACCCAAGGGCCATACAAGAAAATATCATCTGCTAGAGTCATGACTTGTAGCAATTGTCACCAGAAAGGGCATAATGCAAAGTATTGTAAAAATGAAAAAATACCAGCACCACCCAAAGAACAAAAACCTAGAGGTAGGCCAAGGTCAACAAATCCAACAAAAAGGGATGTAAGAAGAGGAGGTGGGAAAGTACAAGGGGTATGTTCCTTATCTATATCACATTTATTTTTTTATTTCATATCATCATGTAATAAAACTTTCTTATAGAGAGGAAGAGGTGAAGTAGGTCAAAGCACGTCTCACATGGGTACAGGAAGGGGAGTAACTGATGGAGGCCAAAGCACATCAAGAATGGGTGCAGCAAGAGGAAGTGGGGAAAAAGATGGCTTTAAGTTTGTAGGAAAATCAAATGCTGCAGTAAGACTTTTATCAGTAACACTTACATATCAATTATCTGATTTATTGCATATCAGTAACACATATTTCCTATATTGTAGAGCTTAAATGTGTCTGTCCAAGAAAGCCAAGAAGGTCAGTTTCAACATCAAGAATCTCAAGTGCTTGACTCTCAATCAGTCCAGGTTGACTCTCAACCAGTCCAAGATTACTCTCAAACAGTCCAAGTTGCACCTCCTAGGGTCGAAGTTGCACAGCAGTCAGTCCAAGTTGCACCTCCTAGAGTCCAAGTTGCACAGCAGTCAGTCCAAGTTGCAACTAAGCAAACTGTTAAAAGGAGGAGGCCATCTGAGAGAATCATCAAGCAGAAGCTAAGCAAACATGTCTTTGATGCAGATGGAGGAGGCTCAACAGCTGAGAAGGCCTTTAGAATAGATTGAAGTTGCCTGTCTTTTGTTGCTTTTTGTTTGTCTTTTGGGGCATACTATAACACATGACTTTTGTATAGCCATTTGGAAAATTTGTCTGCCTTTTGGTAACTGCAAATAGGGGCATGACAGGGAATACATTCCCCTCATATAGCTTTTGAGTTGCACTTTTTGTTGAACCTTATAACTATTATTATAAATGGATGAAATGTTACCAATCACTGCTGATGTTGTTACAAATTGTTACTCTACACTGCTGATATTGATCCATACAGAATGTTGATACAATTGTTGTGTTGGGTGGATGAAAATCTTGTTATCTCTATAAGTTTTATGTTGATCCAATTTCCAGAATGCTGATGCATTGTTATCTCTATAAGTTTTATGTTGATCCAACATAAGTTTATGTTGATCCAATAAAAAGGAATGATGCATTACAGAATGCTGGAAATGAGAAGCCATTAAAAGTCACAATTTCCATTACATATGAGAAACCATTACAGAATGCTGGAAATGAGAAGACTTTACATATGAGAAACACAAAATCTGGTTTACATATGCTAATTATATGTCACATTACAACTTTTCATTACATATGCTAATCAAAACAATACATTCCATTACATGAGGCAGATTTGCACAACCATCTCAAACCCATCACAGTTGAGAAATAAACAAAACCAATAAGATGAAGCAGATTTGCACAACCATACACTTCTGCAACATATCATGTACAACGATGACTTCCTTCTTTACTTCAATCAACAGCACACGAACATTCTCTTCCTCCATGTCATCCACTGTGTTGCCATCAATTGGAGGCTCAATCCACTTAAAGAAACCACATTTTCTAAGGGGATCCTACACATTTGAAACAAGAAGCTTCAATCCCCGATTCAAAATGTATCGAAGAATAAAAAATTTCTAACCTGAAAATTTGGACATCCTATGAACTTCCTTCCAGGGTTCCTAGATGTGAAAGATGTCCATGTTCCTGCAACATCTCCACAATCACACCTGCAAATGATTGCTTCCATTGTGCGATTCCAGCCTGAGAGGTTTGAAGACGAAGACATCGATCGATCGATCGCTTGCTGCTGTGTGCTGAGGGGTTTGAAGATGAAAACACGATTTCCTCCAACGTTTATGTTTATAACCCTAAAAATGAATATTACAAGTAAGCAGACATGTAAGCATACTAAACCCACCTGGATGCCACATAGGACCATCAACCGGAAGCAACCGGTTACCAAAAACAAAATCCCTTTTTTACTGATTTTTATTTAATTTAGGGTTTTTTATGCCATGGAAATTAGTTTAGGGTTTAAATCACAAAAACCGGACAACTTTGGGGTTTTTTGCGCAATTTTCCCTTCCTTTTACATTAATTTATTAGATTTTTAAAATCAGATTTAATAGTAGAAAATCCTATAGTTACTCTACTTGTCTATTTTTTATGGGATTTATCAATTAAACAAAAGTGATATTTTACATGGAAAGCGGAGAGGTTCTTATTTTGACATTTTACATGTTTACCATTTTGCCCCTGATATCGTCCAATTTGTACATGTTTTATCGGACGATATCTCGTGTTTTACATAGCTTTTTGGTTGATTTTCGTCCCAATCTCGATCTTATAGGTTTATGTTGTCATTTCAGGTGTTCGTTGAATAAATTGGAGTGAAAGGAGCTGAAACAACCAGAACTCGGCGAGTTCCAACACATACTCGGCGAGTTCACTCAAGAACAGAAAGTTTAATCTGCTCAGAACTCGGCGAGTTCCCCTCCTTTACTCGGCGAGTTCTCCCAATTACAGAACCGAATTTGCTCATTGAACTCGGCGAGTTCATTATGGTACTCGGCGAATACACCTGAAAACTGATAAATTCTGAATATTCCTGATAATTGCCAGATCGAATAGAGAGTCGACAACGCATGAACTCGTCGAGTTCCCTCACCAAACTCGGCGAGTTCCCCATGTTTGAGATCGAATCAGGAGCTGACAGCACATGAACTCGGCGAGTTCTTCCCCTGTACTCGGCGAGTTCTCTCCAGCCTATAAAAGGAAGATTCTGCTCATTTAAGAAGGAGACAAATTTTTATCAAAATTTTCCACATACATTCTCTGATTTCGTGAGGAAGAAGGAAGCCAAAGGAAGCTATCTAACTTGGAGTTTTGGTTCAAAGGATTGCATCTTCATCAACATACGTTATTAGGGGAGTTTTTCGTAAATTTAAGTTTATCTTAATGTTTGAAATGCTTGCTTATTGTATGATGGTGTTTTACTCCATTAGCATGGAGTAGTTTTGCTATGTAATCATTTGGGTAGCAAACCCTAGACATTGGATGATTTATATTTGTATGTAATCGGTTGATATATCGAAGTTTGCGTATTTTGAATGAAAATCTTGTTATTATGTTTAGACTTGTTAAACTTGCTATGAATGCTTTATTATTTCCATAACGAGAGTTCGAAATAGTTGGCATTTGTTTTTAATAAACCAAACACCTTGGTGAAGTTGAATCTTTCTACTAGAGATGGTGAAAGAGTAGGTTTAATCGGTGTTTTCATAATAATAAGAGGGGATTTATGTTTTTATGAGAATATAGCATGAATTTTATGTATTTGGTTTTTAACCGAATAATCATATCTTTCAAAAGACGTAAACTTGTTGTGAACATTCGGATTTGCATAACTCAAGTTTTGAACATTTAAAAGAGGTTTTCGTGTTCAAGTCGTGAGTTATGGGATTATTGTGCTATAGTGAGAGATCTATATAGCTAGATGATCATTGTTCATATGTTAAATAATCGATATTGTATTCATGTATAAGAGATTTGAGTGGATATGATATTGGTTGTTATGATAAATTAGTTTCAAACATAACTTAGAGATTTGTGTGTTTGTTGCTTTGGAATCATAACTAGTATATTATCTGATTTGCGAGTTAAAATGATTCATCCGATGTTTAGGTGGAGTGATCCCATTTGATTACATGTTTCCTTTTATCAAAAATCTTAGTAATTAATTCCTTAGGATTGTGTGTGTAGTTTTGGTAAATCTTTAGTCATTAATTTAGATTATTCATAGTTGAACCAATTTAAATACATAGCTAATTATTAACCGACGACTTATTATCATCATTCCACCAGATTGTCCCTGAGTTCGATACCCGGACTTACGTAAGCTATATTAGTATACGATAGGTAATACTTGCCTATTTGTCCGCTAGTTCTAGTTTATTTATATCCATTTCTTAATTAAAATTAAGGTGTGCTAGCGGCACATCAGCCCCTATGCACACCGATTCATCGATCAAATGATGCATCCGAAAAGTGATTAATTACATCGATCAATGATATTAATTACATCATTGTCACGTTGTTCTTTTTAATGAATGCATCAGATCCAATGACTGCGATTGGTAGATATGTGTTTCTTATGGTCTGATGTATATTGGTTTTCCATTGAATCCATCCTTATATATACATATATATATATATATATATATATATATATATATATATATATATATATATATATATATATGTGTGTGTGTGTGTGTGTGTGTGTGTGTGTGTATGGGATCATTGCAGAACCTAAATTTAGTGTAGAACCGTAGAACCAATATCGTCCATAGATTAGATTAATCTAATGGTCTTAATTAAAACCATCAAGTTTGGAATTAGTGAAAAAAAATTGGTATTAATGATAGTTTAATTCTTGTAAGGGTAAAGATTGAAAATTTTGAAAATACCAAAAAGATTGATATTAACAAAATAATTATTTTTTTTAAAATTAAATTAACACTAATATGAATAATTTTTAAATAAAAAAAATTATACATAAAAATGAGAATTTTATACTCTTTAAAACGAGACCGGTCATGATATATATTTTTTTGAAAAAATTTTACGTGTTAATTTTTCGTAAAAAAAATTACCCAGATCCTGATACAATATAACATGACGAGATCATTCAACGTCGAAAGAACACTTGATATCGTATATTCAACGTCGAATGTAATACTATATATCATATATGCAACACTGCATATACATTGAATATTAACAAAACCAAAATAATGGTCAAAATTAGTAGTCAAACTTGGTGGATTTAACGAGAACGGTCATGATATATTTTTTTTCAAAAAAAATTTACGTGTTTATTTTTCGTTTTCGTAAAAGATTTTTTTTTACCCAGACGACCATTCAATATATTATATCGAGATCGTTCAATGTCGAATTACAGTTTATATCACATATTCAACGTCGAAGTAATACAATATATCATATATGCAACACTACATGTACATCAAATATTAGAAGAGTAAAAAATGTTCAAAGTGGGTAGTCAAACTTGGTAGACTACTATTAATTCAATGTTAATTGCATAATTATTATCTTATCCCTAGTGTTATATTATAATCCAATGGTTTAGATTGATTCTATGGTTCTGCACTAAATTAAGGTTTTGCAATGATCCTTATATATATATATATATATATATATATATATATATATATATATATATATATATATATATATATATATATATATATATATATATATATATATATATATAGGGTCGGGATCAATGGGGTAATATGTTAGACTGGGGAACCGGAGTCCACCCATGTTTGGTTATAAGTTTAAAAGGGTAATATAGTCAATTAAATTTATATTAAATAATAGATGACAACTAATAATATAATAGTTCCCTTAATTATAGAGATTTACTTCCATAACATATCTATAATAAATTTCAAAATGAGTTTTAATGAACATGTTCAATTGGATTCGACAATGGATATTAGTGAACATGTTCAATCGGATTCGACAATGGGTTTTAGTGCACATGTTCAATTGGATTCGACAATGGGTTTTAGTGAACATGTTCAACCAGATGTCAAATAAAGGTATTTATTATTTTCTTCAAACCGTTCGTGAAGGTTCAATTTCATTTACACGTTATTGAACATGTGCAGTTGGAGTTTTTTTTTTTTTGTCGTTGTTAACCGTTTTGGTGATAAACCAATATTGACGGTATTGAACATGTTCAATCGTGGTTTATGGAGTGTCATCATTGCACATGTTCAGTATGAGTGTAATAAATGATATTAACTAAAATGGAGATTTTCATGGGATACACAGAATCTTTGATTCTAATTTAAATTTTTTTAATACCATTTTTACCCCCAACATTAATTAATGTGGGAAAGAATTTTAAGTAAAATTTATATTATACTTTAATGATTTTAATGATAAATGATTGGCTATAAATGGTTCCCCGGTACCCCAGTCTAACATGGTACCCCATTGATCTTGAATATGTATATATATATATATATATATATATATATATATATATATATATATATATATATATATGGTCGAGATTAATGGGGTACCATGTTAGACTGGGGAACCGGAGTCCATCCATGTTTGGTTATAAGTTTAAAAGGGTAATATAGTCAAATGTTTATCTTAAATAATATATGACAACTAATAAATTAATGGATTCCTTAATTAAAGGGATTTAGTTCCATAACAAATCTATAATAAATTTCAAAATGACTTTTAATGAACATGTTCAATTGGATTCGACAATGGATTTTAGTGAACATGTTCAATCAGATTCGACAATGGGTTTTAGTGAACATGTTCATTCGGATTCGACAATGAGTTTTAGTGAACATGTTCAACCGGATGTGTTAAATAAATGTATTTATTATTTTCTTCAAACCGTTCGTGAATGTTCAATTTCATTTACACGTTATTGAACATGTGCAATCGGAGTTTATTGTGTTTTTAGTCGTTGTTAACCGTTTTGGTGATAAACCAATATTGACGGTATTGAACATGTTCAATCGTGGTTTATAGAGTGTCATCATTGCACATGTTCAGTATAGGTGTAAGGAATGATATTAACTGAAATGGAGATTTTCATGGGATACACAGAGATTTTCATGGGATACACAGAATCTTTGATTCTAATTTAAACTTTTTAATACCATTTTTACCCCCAACATTAATTAATGTGGGAAAGATTTTTAAGCAAAATTTATATTATATTTAATAATTTTAATGACAAATGATTGGCTATAAATGGTTCCCCGGTACCCCAGTCTAACATGGTACCCCATTGATCTTGAATATATATATATATATATATATATATATATATATATATATATATATATATATATATATATATATATATATATATATATATATAGGATTGGGTTCCATGGAGTCCCAACTTAGAGTGGAGTCCTGGAATCCCACCTTGTTTGGTTTAAGAGACAAAATGGTATATTTGTCATACTATAAATTTATTGACTAGATATTAATTTAATTAAAAGTGAATTCCTAATTATTAGCATATTCCATAACATAAATACAAAATTCTCTCATAATCATCTCTCCTTTACTCATCAATCAACATGTTCATTTCTTTATTTTTAACCCAAATCATTTATCTTCATTGCAAATCAAATCATCCATCTTCATCTATAAATTTCGATATGCATAATTTCGTATGCACAAGTATCAATGTCAAGATGTGCAAACGTAGTATCCCCATATAATAGTTCAGTATCTCCATTTGAATGTGTTTGAACAACGTTATTTGAACAAGTGTAGTATGAACATGTGCAAATGTATAGGAAACTGCTATAAGAGACCCCTACACTATACATTAATCATTATTTAACACACCCCCCTCAGTCGGAGCTGGAGGAGGACGAATGCTAAGACTGGACTTAAAATTTAAAAACAACTGTGTAGGAAGTCCTTTAGTAAATATATCTGCTAACTGTTGAGAAGATGGCACATGCGACACACGCACTTGCCCCAAAGCAATACGTTCTCTTACAAAGTGTAAGTCAATTTCCACATGTTTGGTACGTTGATGCTGCACTGGGTTGTTAGCTAAATACATGGCACTTACATTATCACAAAAAACAACAGTGGCACGTGAAAGAGGTAGATGTAACTCAATCAAAAGATTACGAAGCCATGCAGATTCGGCAACTACATTAGCAATACCACGATATTCAGCTTCGGCACTAGAACGGGACACAACATGTTGGCGTTTAGAGGACCAAGAAACAAGATTGTCACCCAGAAAGATGCAGAACCCAGAGGTGGACCGGCGTGTTTCAGGACAGCCGGCCCAATCAGCATCAGTGTAACAGACCAAACGATTTATAGCAGATGGGCGGAGAAAAAGACCATGAGATAAAGTACCCTTGACATAACGAAGAATGCGTTTGATGGCATTCAGATGTGGTTGGCGAGGATCATGCATGTACAGACATACTTGTTGTACAGCATAGGATATTTCTGGACGAGTGATCGTGAGGTACTGCAACGCACCTGCGAGACTTCGATAAAGAGTCGGATCATCGACTGGTTTGCCAGAGGAGGGTAGTTTAGACTTTGTCTCAGCCGGTGATGAGCAAGGATGACAAGTGTCCATGCCAGCACGAGAAATGATTTCTTGGGCAAAAACTGATTGAGACAGAAAAAGGCCCGAAGAAGAGCGAATAGCGGAGACCCCTAGAAAGAAGGAGAGAGCGCCAAGATCAGTCATTTTGAACTCAGATGAGAGACGAGAGATGACCTGATTAACCAAAGGTTGGGAGGAAGCAGTCAGAATAATGTCATCGACATAAAGAAGAAGATAGATTGTGTCACGACCGTGGTGGTAAACAAAGAGAGAGCTGTCAAATTTACTTGAATGAAAACCGAGAGAAGTAATGAAAACAGCGAAGCGATGAAACCAAGCACGGGGAGCCTGTTTGAGACCGTAGAGGGCTTTTCGAAGGCGACAGACATGCTGTGGGAAGGAAGAGTGAACATAGCCTGGAGGTTGTTTCATATAGACTTCCTCTGATAATTCACCATTGAGAAAAGCATTCTTAACATCAAGCTGATGAATCGGCCAGTTAAGGGAGAGAGCAATGCTAAGGACCATTCTGACAGTGACTGGTTTGACAACAGGGCTGAAAGTTTCGTCATAGTCAAATCCAGGCATTTGAGAAAAGCCTTGAGCCACCAGACGACCTTTGTAACGCTCAAGACGACCCTGACTGTCAAATTTATGGCGATAGAGCCAACGGCAGCCAACAATGTTGACTTTTGGTGGAGGGGGAACAAGGTCCCACGTGTGATTAGATAGAAGGGCAGACATTTCAGCATCCATGGCTGCCTTCCAATTGGGATCACGAATCGCCTGAGCAGAAGACTTGGGAATTGGGGAGAGAGAGTCAACTGCGGAAAGGTTGAAGATGTGACGAGGTTTGAGATTGCCAGTGCGGGAGCGAGTCGTCATAGGATGAGTGGAGGTAGGTTCCTGAGGAGGGGGAGCAGTGGTGGCTGAAGGAGCAGGTTGCACAGAGGTACTGTGCGGAGAATGAGGAGCATCAGACGATTGTGGTTGGTTATCGACTGTAGGCTCATTTTCAGTTGTGATGGGCATATCACTCGAGGTAGGCGAGGTAGAAGGAGGAGAAGAGGGAGTAGTGGATGATGATGCAATGTGTTCATTTGGCAGCAAAGAGGGTGTGGTGACATCATCAGAGAACACATCATACTCAGAGGGAGAGGGTGATGCATTAAACGATGCATAGGGAAAATGATCTTCATCAAAAATCACATGACGAGAGATAATAATGCGATGAGTGACGAGATCATAGCATCGATGACCCCGATGACAAGGAGAAGGACCGAGGTAGACACACGCAGTGGAGCGAGGGGAGAGCTTGTTTGGAGCCGTAGAAGATAGGTTTGGATAACAGAGGCACCCAAAAACACGTAGGTGTGTGAAATCTGGGAAGGTGTCGTACAAGACCTCACATGGTGTTTTTGAAGCCAGAGTGGTAGTAGGAAGAATGTTCAGAAGGTGAACAGACATGGTGAGTGCTTCAACCCAGAATTTGGGTGGAAGAGAGGCTTGAAACAGAAGCGTACGAACCACATTGTTGATGGTGCGAATGGCTCGTTCAGCTTTGCCATTTTGTTGGGAAGTATAGGGACACGAGAAGCGAACTTTAATGCCATGTGTTTGGAAAAGTTCAAGTAATTTGGTGTTGTTAAATTCACGGCCGTTGTCACACTGAAAGGATTGTATATCGGTTTTAAACTGATTTAGAACATAGGCACGGAAATTACAAAAAACTTGAAACACATCAGATTTGGCACGCACAGGGAACACCCATAAGAAATGAGAATAATCATCCAAAAACAGTATAGAATATTTAAAACCGCTCAAACTTGTTACAGGAGATGTCCATAGGTCTGAATGAACCAGTTCAAAAATACGAGAAGTCTTTGTTATAGACTTTCAAAAAGACAAACGACAATGTTTACCTAGTTGACAAGCGTGACACGTAGGTAACAGTGCATTGGAACAAGAAATGAAATTACGAGAACGTAAAAAATTAAAGGTAGTAGTGCCCGGATGACCAAGACGACGATGCCACACATGAGGAGACACGGCAACCATAGCGGTGGCAGATGGTATGGAAGGCAGAGAAGGCTGTAGAACGGGGTAGAGATCGCCAGTACTGTCAGAGCGATGAAGAAGACGCCCTGTATTAAGATCCTTTATGGAGAAACCAAAAGGATCAAAGTCAACAAAAACCCAGTTATCAATAGTGAACTTACGCACGGAAATCAGATTCTTAACCATTTGATCAGAAACAAGTACATTTTTCAGTGCCAAGTGATTTTGTGATAAGGGAAGAAATGTATCACCAATGCAAGAAACCGGGAGTAAAGCACCATTACCAACCATGATTACTTTTGACTTACCACAAGGTTTAAGAGAAAGTAAGTTACCTTGGTTGAAGGACATGTGTGAGCTTGCGCCAGTGTCCATGTAGTAGTTGTTATCCTGATGCTGTTGAGGCGGCTGAACGGACATTGAACTGAAGAGAGCTGCCAGATCGGTGAACTGAGGCGGAGCTGCATGTGCAGGAGACACTGAAGGCGGTGCTGCATATAGTGCAGATGGAGTGTGAGACCCGGCATGAGTAGGCGTGGAAGACACCTGCTGTCGATGGTGACTGCCATGGTGAGAGGCCTGAGCTTGCTGATGTAGAGCATTCTGAAGAAGCTGAAGGAGTTGATTGTTGAAAGCTGGTGGAGCACTGAATTGACCTGCATCACGGGAGTTACCTGTAAAATAAGCAGTGCTGTTAAAAGAACCCCCCCCCCTGTATTACCCTTAGACGCAACACGACCTGTGTTTCTGTTTCCCCGATTATTTTTATTTTTCCCTTTTCCATTATTATTAGTAGTGCCAGACGAGGAGTATAGGGCAGAACTGAGGGAAGGCTGAGGTTCAAGGGTGGGCTCAGGCTGGTCTTCTCGGGATTCATGTAACAATAACATGTTTTTGGCTTCAAGGAAGGAGGGAAAAGGTTTAGTATGAGTGATGACATCAATTAAACTTTGATAGGATGAAGGTAAATGCTGTAGAATTTGCAAAACGAGATCCTCATCAGTGATTTTGGTGTCAACATCGGCTAGGGAATCAGCAATATCCTTAAGTGTGTGACAGTAGTCGGTAATGGATAGGTCACCCTTTTTGGTATTTCGAAAAAGAGTTTGAAGTTGCAGACTACGAGACAATTTATTATTCAGAAAATGGGCATCAAGTGCCTCCCAAAGGTCGTGTGCAGTGCAATTGTCTGTGGTGATGATATTAAGTAAATTTGGTTCACAAGTGGAATAAAACCAAAATTTAATGCGAGAATCTATAGCCTCCCAATCCTCATCATCAGGGCTAGTAGGTTTTGATTTTCCATTAATGTGACCCATGACTTTGGCACCTTTGCACACATCAGTGAAAATGCGACGCCATAATTTATAGCGTGAACCATCAGTGGTTAATTTGAAACTAAACTGGGGATAGACATTACCAATGGCAAAAACGAGTTGTGTGGTTTGTGAGGGTTGTCCTGTCATAACTAATAATAATAATAGTTGCGAGAAAAAATAAAAGTAACGGGAAAATTAAAACAAGAACGTGCTCACATAGAGTTTGAGAGGGAGGCGGCAGCGGAGAAAAATCCGGCAGACGGCAATGGCGGCACCGGTCAGCAAAGGAAGTCCTTTGGCAGTGAAGATGGAGGCGGCAACAAAGAAAATCCTTTGGCTGTTGAGAAGAGCAGCTCCAGCGGCTAGGGGTTGCAGGTCCAGCGGCTAGGGTTACGGCATACGGCGGCTAGGGTTTGCAGCGGACGGCGCTCGTGGCTAGGCTAGGGTTAGCAGCGGCGCTAGGGCAGCAGGACTGGGTCGACGGCGCACGGCTAGGGTTTCAGCAAGGGTGGCGGACGGCGAGTAGGAGATCGCAGCAGCGCCGATCTGAAGTGGAAGACAACAGGAGCAGCGGTCGGTGGACAGAGGCGGCGCAAAATGGACAGCAGCCGCTTGGCGGCGGTTAGGGTTTTCCGTGGGGCGCCGCTGTAGGCTGCGACTGGAGGTGCAGCAGATGGGGGAGGGATTCGGTGGTGGTGGGCGGAAGCGTGGCCACCGGGATCGGAGGCGGCCGGAGGTAACGGTGGCCGGAAAAATAACCTAATATTGAATTAGGGTTAGGCTTGATACCATGCTATAATGTGTGGAAACCCTCAAGGGTGTATTGCATTCAACACTCAGAATATAAAGAGTACATATTTACATAAGAGACCCCTACACTATACATTAATCATTATTTAACAGAAACGATTTTAGAATGAGTGTAGTATCACCATAAAATAGTTCAAAAATCGTGAACATGTGCATTAAGAATTGAGAAACGATTTTAAAGTTGCACATCTAGAAGGACAATATTCAAGTTCTTTTTTGATCATATTCATTCATAACTTGATCATGTCGTTCATGTCTTCCATCATTTCATTACAGTGAACATGTGCATTAAGAATTAAATGGAGGAGTGATTATAAGGATATGAGATTGACTATTTAATTTGTTTCCAAAATTTAATTTAGTTACTTTCTTTTAATCATAATTCTTGATATCGAAAATACCCTTTTGGTCCCAAACACCTACCTTTTTTTGAAAAATATCATAATTAAGTCATTACTAGAAATGATGAGTTATAATTTCCAAACGGGACAGGACTCCAGGACTCCACTCTAATTCAGGACTTCATGGAACTTTTATATATATATATATATATATATATATATATATATATATATATATATATATATATATATATATATATATATATATATATATATATAGAGGGAGCCAGGGAGGTTCAATGGAAAACCACAATGCACCTGAAAACTTGTGAAAACCGCACTGCACCACCATAAATGCATCAAATTCCCGGCGTGATGCATCAAATTCTCCGCGTGATGCATCAAAATCTCGCGTGATGCATCACCTTATTTACGATCATGCCATTGCATTTTTCATGAAATGCACCAAATCGGACAATATGCGTAGGTTTCCATAGTTTTCAGGTGCACAGTGGTTTTCTATTGAACCCACCCCTATATATATATATATATATATATATATATATATATATATATATATATTCAAAAAAGTAGGATGCCAATATTTGTGAAACATAGATTGAAGTTAATATAATAAATAATAATTTTTATCATGGTTGGAAAAGCAAGAGTCAACTAGCTAGAATGATATTTGAGATAATAATCAAAATCACATCACAAAAATGGGTTTTCAACTTTATCTCAATGAAAAAAAGGTATAGAATAATGGATTTCACTAAATCTTCTCCAAGTTTATTCCAAACTCAAGGGTACAATTCAATGTACCAAACAAATACAACTGCCTATTGACAAATTGTGTGTGTGAGATTTAGATAAATATTAAGGATGCCTTTGATGTGAGAGAATAACAGAATGAAAATGAAAAGATTTACACCGGATTTTTTAACCATGAGAAATGAAAATACACTAACAGTATTGGATGTTATTTTTTTTTATCATTTCGTTGTTTATTCGATTCTCCATCAAAAGATGAAAAATCATGTAAACAAAAAATATTAACTTGAAAACTGATGTAAGTCATCTAGTTTTCATTATTTTCGATTCTCTTGTATGCAAAAAGATTGGTTGTTGAACTTCATAATTGGTAATAATGTTTTCTTCATTATTGTATTCATTTTCAATAACTCTTACATCATTTTTCGATTAATAACTAACTCAATTGGATAAATCAGCCGTGGATATTATTTCTATTTGATTGCTAACTTGGTTAATATTTTAAATATCAAATGTTTTTACTTCTGATCTCATGATATTCTATTTAAAATCAAAACAATGGTTTAAGTTTTACATGAAGAGGTTAAAAGTTTGCATTTCATTCAATTAGTTTATTGTTATATACAATGGTTTAATCGTCATATACATACATACATATACATACATATGTTGAAAAAAAACCTTCATGTTTTTACAGTTTTTATCAGTTTGGTCTTTCCAGTTATTTTTTTTATCATTTAAGTTCTTGCATTTTTTTCTTATCGAAATCGTGACATTTGTTAACGGTGACTAGCTGTTCAGATTAAAAACTGACTTCATATTTTAGTTTAGTTTTTATCTTAAAGCACCAAGATGTTTTGTGTATTTTATCAGTTTGGTCTTTGATACATTTTTTCCTACTAAAAAATCAACATGTTATACTAAAATCCGATATAACTGTATGCTTGATAATGTCAATTTATTAGGGATTTAGAGAGTGTTTGGATTTGCGTTTAAAAAAGTGTTGTAACATTTTGGAAACTAATAATCAAATAACAGCTGTAATGAAAAGTACTGCTAGAAATGTAGTGTTTGGTTTAGCTTCCGCTGTTTGTTATCATAATTATCAAATAATCAGTTTTTAAAATGTTTGGATTTGCATTTTAACGTGTAAAATGACCAAATAATCACTTATTAAGCAAATAAGCTACATTTTTTAACTTATGAAAAAGTGTGGTAGGATTAACTTTAAACGCAAATAATCACTTATTAACGTATGCAATCCAAACATTTTAAACTAATTATTTGCATTTTGTACGTAATAAGCTAATAATTTCATTCATAACGCAAAATCAAACACACTTTTAGTATAAAATAGACATCTCACTGAACAGACAGATAAAGAACTAAAAACATAATGGTTTTTTTCCAATATAAATCTAAAACAAAAACATAAAGTCATGATTTTTAAACAGAACAGTCAATTACTAGTAACAAATTTTAGAGCTTCATTAGATAAAAGTTTATACACAAAGATGGAAATTTATACACAAATACATTTGCTGATGCATAAAAAAATTTAATTTTTCACAGCAATAATGATGAAAAGTGATTAAAATATTCAAAACTAAATGACAAACTCAATTTTTAAAATTAGTTTCTCAATTCTGCATTTTAAAAAGTTTTCCATCTGAACAGTCCCATATTTATACGTGGAAGGGAATTTTTACGCAACTTTTTACTATTCACAATAACATTTACTTTGTATGTAACAAGTTATGTGGTGTCCGCGCGTTGCGACGGATGTATAGCTATGTATTTTTTGTACTTTAAAGATACAGTTTAAACGAAACACACATTTATCATCAATCGTAGTTATTACAATAAACAAAAATTATTATATATAACCGAAAATGACGATAAACTAATAATGTAATAAATCAAAATATGTTCTTAAATTTTTTTATTGGTGTGGTCAATATTTTAAATAATAATGTTATTAATATAAAGAATATTTTATAAACTAAACATTACAAACTAATTAGAATTAATCAAATATTATGTTAAACTGAATATATAATAAAGTTGATTTTTGTAAGTAAACACAAAGATACCAAAATAAGGCCTTATAAAACACTAAATTATTATAAACCAAAAATTATTATAACCAAGATAAATACTATTTTCAAAATGTTTAAGAATTAATTAGTATTTAAATAAATTAAATTTTAAAATAAAAAAAATATAAGAACATGTAAACATTCTCATTATATAATTTACATATGAATAATAATAAAATATGTATAAACACACTTTAGCAAACCCCAGCACTAAATAGTGTTTTACACAATCTTCTTCTAGTGCATTTTAGCACAATAAAATATAATTAAGACTTGCATTTCAATCTCTAGCACATTTTAGCAAAACTTATTTATAAATTATTTTTCTTTGTTGATGTGAGAAGAACAAAATAGCAAAACCCACTTATGAATAGTGATTTCATTAGTGATAAATGTATAAAGGTGTAATGTAAAACTATAATATTTTAATATCAAATTAAAATAGTATTAAATAAGATGTAATATAGAATTATATTTTATTTAGTTAAAACAAATTGATATATAAATTATATGGAAAAATATAAAATCTTAAACGCAAAAAACAAAAAACAAAAAACAAAAAACAAAAAAGATCAAAAAGTAATAGGATGAATAGGTTATGAATAGTAATTTATATCTTGGTAAATGTGTATGTATATATATATATATATAGAGTGAGGTTCAAAAAAGTATCTCTCGAAATCAAGTGCACCCGAAGGTACCAACCTTAAAAAACTTTTTTTAAACTTTTTTTTCATAACCATGTTTTAATTAATGTTATACACATGATATATGAATTTCACATACATTCACACTTTCTGTGTTCTTAAAATTTATGTGAATGCTCATTGCATATTTATGTGAATGGTCATCTATGTGAATGGTGATTTCACACCATGTGAATGGTGTGAATAACCATTCACATGATCTTTTTTTACCATTCACAAGATTTATGATGTTGCTCCTTTTGAAAAAAAGTCTTATAATGTTATCTTATACATGTCTATTCAAAAAAAATATATGTGAATGATCATTCACATTAGGGTACGCTGGGTACGCTGGAATCTCATAGGTACGCTAATGAACCTGATTCTATATATATATATATATATATATATATATATATATATATATATATATATATATATATATATATATATATATATATATATATATAATGTAATGGATAATTGTGCGAAAAACCCTGAACTTGTTAGGTTTTTGTGATTAAAACCCCAAACCATATTTCGTTACCTAGAAAACCCCCAACTAGCTAAAAATCAGTAAATCAATGTTTTATCAACGGGTAACCGGTTGAAACTGGTTATTAATCCTACGTGGACCGGTAGATAACCTACGTGGAATAAATTTTTAATTGTTGGGACCGGTTGTCAAGTATTACACATCATTTAAACACTTGTTGATTATGTAATCTCGTTTAAAAAATACAATTAAAAATTATCAACGAGGGTTTAAATGATGTCTAATACTTGGCAACCGGTTTCAACAATTAAAATTTATTCCACGTATGTTATTTACCGGTCCACATAGGATTAATAACCAGATTCAACGGGTTACTCATTAATAAAACCTTGATTTATTGATTTTTAGTTAGTTCGAGGTTTTCTATGCAACAAAAAATGATTTGGGGTTTTAATCACAAAAATCTAACAAGTTGATGGTTTTTTGCGCAATTATCCCTAATGTAATATATATAATTATAGATTTAGGATCAAATAAGAATTAAATATATTTAGAAAAAATGTGAGAAACACTGTGATTCGTTTTTTTACATATTGATTCATCATTTTTTGAATAAATAAATAATGAATCATAAATTCCAGATTAAATAAAACAATGCATTACTTTTTTACATTGATTCGTTTGCTTTGAATTTATAAATAATGAATCACAAATTCAAAAACTATTGAATCAATGTACAAAACTAATGAATCAATATACAAAATTAATGAATCATAATGCATCTGATACTTCTCAAGATATATTTAGTTGGAGATAATTAAAAATGGGAATGAGGGGTAAAGACAAGAGGCGAATTTTGCGGCATAAGAAAAGAGAAAAACACACACATCTCGTATGTATGTAAATGTTATGTAACAAACTCACATAACATACATGTGACCTAAACATATGCCATTCTGTTTCACGTAATTATCCTTCAAATATCACATTTTATTTATTTACTAAACCTACAATAATTACTCCCTTTTTTATATATTAATTCAACTTTCTTAATCGCTTTTTTTTTTTATCACAACAGTTTTTAACATAAGAAATGAGTTTGAGTTTCATTGATATTGTTTGTTTAAAAAATGATTATCGAATATTTAGAAATGATTCCAAAAACTCAAACGCATCCACACTTATGAGTTTCCTCTTTCCTCTTATTCTTTCTTTTATTTCTTTCAAGCCCAAACTCATTTACATACTCATTTCTAGACCTTTCAACAAACCAAACGTCCCCTAAGATTCACGGTTTGTATCCGCTAACTAGTATATTGTGTTCGTCACTGTTAACATGTAAAATTTTTATTTAATATATCTAAATAACTATAAAACATAATCTTGTAATCGAGCTAAAATTTATTATACAAATCGAATTAGGGTTTGTTGTCGTCAAGAGTAACGATGTGATGAATGAATCTTTGGATGGACATATTACACGTATTACAAAAGTAATGTATTTAGACACGAAACCTGTTTTTTTGTTTTACCAAAACAACGTTGAAACTTGAAATATACAATTGAAAATCTACGAGTGTTTGTAAATTTTTCTTAACTTTTTGATATATACGTATGCTTTTATCCTCTCTTTTAAATTTTAATGGTTTATGTATATATTTTTACTAAGCAAAACTTTTTTGTTTGCTTGTTAATGTCTGATGTACCTTTTTATAACTGATAATACGGTATACGCACATGTGTATGTCATATATCATATATGTAACTAAACTAGACGGAACCTGTAGATACGTATACCGATGGAAAACGAAACTTTCGATGCTTTTAAAATTGCTTATTTTCAGATGAGATAAATAATATATGATATAATATAATTTATAATTCTAACATACGGAAAACTAAATATAAAATTTTTGAAAATTATGATATTGAGAGTTCATAACACAGGAAAATATAAAAGGTGGGGTCATTAAACCAAAATATACCAAACAAGATCAATTTAGTGGTGTTTAAGCTATTTAAGTAAGTGGGGGTATCACTTATCACCTTTTAATCAACACTTAATAATCTCATTTATTTCCTTTATTTAATTTTCAATTAAATCAATGCAAATTGATCATTAAAAGAAAATGGTCAAAAGTCAATTTGAAAGTTTACACTGATATTGAATACAACTATGAAAATTATCTTATGATATATATTAATTATATATAATCTATTGTTTATGAGGTGTCAAATGCATCATTTTAACTTCAAAGGTGACTATAACATACATATAACACATAAATGAATAAATTGGCATTTCATATTCATGTTAATAAATTAATATGATAAATTTTCGTTATTTTTATGATCCTAGCAAATTTTAAACACCAACTATTAGAAGTATCTTGGACTATTGGTCACATGTACGCTTTCCTTTCATCATTAAATGATAGATTTCTTTATTATAACGTTATGCAGTTCTCTTCTAGTCAGTTAAAATCCTAATTCGCTTCTTCAAAGTTACCATTAAGTAGGATTTCGGTATTCATAACCAGAAGACATGAATGATGGTATCTACCAAGGTATCCTAGGCTTTTTGTTTCGTTTGTAATCATTTTGAGTCATTTCAGCAGACATACTTTGTTTTTTTGTTTTTGAGGTTGGTAGATATACCATATATGTTGGCAATCAAAATTCTTTCAAATAGTTTGGATTATGTGGTTTTTGGTATTCAAGTTTGATGGATGGTAGTTAGTCCATAGTGATTTGAATGAGGAAAACTACAAAGTGTGCTACTAATATCGGAATAACGTCGTGCTTGGTTGTCTTTGAAGTAGAAATAGATTTAGGCATTTAGCCACTCGAGCTGTCAAATCAACGTTCGTATTAGAAGTCAAACACTGCTCTTTGTTCTAATCTTTAATCCGTTCTAGTTCAAGCATACTAGATAATGGTTTCAAATCAGTATAATCTGGATTCCAATTTCAAATTTGTGGACTTAAGTTAGCGTACGAATTCGAATAAGCACATCAAATTTTCATTACTAGAAGTGGTATGTTTCCTATTGAGAATTCTCTAATTTTTCAAGTGATCGACTTCCAATAGTTGTTAATAAAACTATTATCATGAGCTATTCATTTTTTATTTCCTATTAATAGAATTTTATTATAACTCCTTTACTGTATATGAGAGTTAGGGGTTTTTTATTTCTTCTACATGATATGAATGTGTACAAATTATTTATTCTACTAATTATTTATTTATTTTTACGTATAATAATTATAAAGAAAACCCACGTTAATGGGCCAGAAACCCAAATTTTTGTGTGCAGAAACTGAAGTACTTATAATCAATCCTCTACGAATTTGGCCCAATCCAAACCCAACATTAAAGGCCCAAACAAACGGCGAGTCCAACAGCATTTTCAAGTGCTACATGTGCTTTTTTTTTTTCTTCTTTCATATATTTTTTGGATTATCTTTTTCGATACACCATTGTATTAATCTTTATTGTTGGTTTACAATAATATATTTATGATTATCATTAATCCTTTTAGTCATGTTAAATTAGTCAATTTAACATGAAAAAAAAAAATGAAATATGGGTCAACATAAAACTTCTTGAGACAGGTTTGGTCCGAATGAGTGGTGACCTATTTAAAAATTTAAACATATAGAAGCTTAAAACGATAAACCTAAAAACTTAAAGGCTTATAAATACAAACTTAAATCCCTATATGTTTCATTATATTGTTAGATATGACCATTTACAACTCATGGCCATCTCTATTATTTTGAGTTACTTTACCGAAAGATTAAAAAAAAAATAATAGGTCAATATAAGACAGGTTACGAACACATACCCAACAAGATAATAAACTAGGTTAAAAATAGATTGAGGATCAACTCAAACCGTGACATGATAAAACATACATCTTATTATTGTATTATTTACATTGATTTTTCTCCAAACATAAACGAATCGTACCTCTTTTGTTATACATCACGATCACTCTCAACATTCTATGCTACTCTGTTTTGCTCCTACACCATTGAATAGTCCTTTGTCTTCCATCAGCAACATCGTCATTTCTATACTCTTTTACATCGTTTTTGTTTGCCACCACTAAACACCATTGTTGCTACTCACACTCTTCCCCAGAAAGACACCACAAGTCCACACCAGTCATTCCTTCATCTTTCACTTACAACCAATGTCGTTTGTTTCACTCTGCCACTTTGTTTTCATCATCCATCATCGAATACCATTGTCTCCATTCACTCTGTTCCTTTTTCTTCCATGTGACTCATGCACCTCTCTCTCTCTCTCTCTCTCTCTCTCTCTCTCTCTCTCTCTCTCTCTCTCTCTCTCTCTCTCATAATATCCCCCTAGGATGATTTGGATACCGTAGAGACAGACACTAGTTATACTTTAAAGATTGACTCAAGTGGGTGAGTACTTTTTTGACAATTTAAGGGATGTTTGTTTTGTGGGTTTTGTCATCAGTGAGCATCGTCTTGGTTTTGTTTATTGGAATGTGTTTGTTTGTGTGAACAGGGTCGCCCCATTAGGGTGTGCAACCTGAGCTACTGCCCAGGGCCCAACAACCAAGGGGCCCCAAAAACATTTTATCCCCTAATACCTAGGCTAATTCTAGTAGTTTACTTGTTTTTGTAGTTGTTTGATTATGATATTTACGTACATATTTACATGATTGTTTCATTCAATCTTTAACTGTTATATATACATAAAAGCTTAGAAGGCCATTTATATGTTTTTGTCTCGGGTCCAAAAAATGATAGGAACGAACCTCTGTGAAAGTAGGATGCACCGACTTCTTGATATAAGCCACCACACACAATTAAATCTATACGATGTTCATACAAACATCAAGCCATGTCATTTTGAACTACCAATTGTAACATCCGTCAATTTGACCTGGTACGTGGAATTATTTTAGTGGATAAATAATTTATTAATATTGGGTTGGTCCAATTATATCCCGTTTCGTGGATTGATACGTGTCGGGATTGGGGTTTGCGTGTCATCGGGTTATAGTTTTAATGAACGGATTACATTTCTGGGATCGTGGGATTAAATGGGTTAAATGGACATTAATAGTGAAAATGTGATATCGGGTTCGGGTTATTGGGTTCGGGACCGATTGAGATAAAGACGTATATATGAATGCTTATCTCTTTTCCCTTATCCATTCTTGAGTTGAGACCTAAAGTGTTTGTGTGTGTTTTGTGTGAGCTCCAGCAGAGAGAAGCAATAACCAAGCTCCAATTCCTTGTGAAACCTGAAATTCATAGCTTCATCATCCTTTTGATTGTGTTCTTGAGAATTCAAGGTAAGAATTCTTGTAGTTAACCTTTAAATTTGATGTACATGTTGTTGTGAATTGGGAATTGGTTTGAGAGCTTTTAAGAGCAAGTTACCTATGATTTTGTATGCATATGAGTGGTTAAATTCGTGTATGTGAGGAGTTTGCAACTCCTGGGCAGAGCTGAAATCGCAGGGCAGCCATGGGGATTTCGCGGTGTCGCGGCGCGACCACCAGAGGGTCCGCGGCGCGACCAAGAGCCTGCATTGAAAATCCGAGTTTAGTCTTGTAAATTGAGTTTGGGTCGAATTGTGTCGGGTTTCCTTCGGGATTGCTCGGGTTGGGTTTGCCTGGGTTTGGGGTCTTGTTTGGGATTGTCTTGAGTCGGGTTTGAGTCGAGTTTCGGGTATTGATCGGGTTTCGGTTCCGTGGGATTGTCGGGTTTGAATTGAGTTCGGGTCGCTATAATTGTGTGATATATGCTACTTGAGATTGTGTTAATCATTGGGCTACTGTGATTACAGGGACGAGTGGGTCTCGAGCCGGATTCGATCAGGGCGTTCAGACTTCGGGGAATCAATCAGGTGAGTACTCGAGACTTTTCTAAACGCGCGCCGTCTTTACGATTTTAGCTGTGTTGCTATTGTGTGCGTGTTATATCTATGTGAGACAGGGACGTGAACCTCAGGTATGCTCTATTCCTTATACGTGTTATGTATGAGATGTGAGATCGGTTCAGGGGTCCGTGATGAGTTCCATACGGACAATAAGTCGCGAAGGGGAATCGCGCGGGTTGACTGTCCCTTACAGTCCTTGGGGCGTATATATACGGCAGGGCCTGTGGCCGGGTAGCTTCCGTGCTACAGGGTATTACCGACCATTGCTGTGTGCGATGTGTCCACCGGGGAGGGGTCCCCACAGGGCCAGTGTGTTACTTCGATCTCATACTTGTGTCTATATACCTGAGATGTGTGTTGGGCTATCGGGACAGGGACAGGGATTGTGTGTTATGTGCTTATGTGCAGAGTCAACCCTCGTGTGCTCACGGGCTTTATAGCTCATGTATTCGAGTCTAACATGTTCAGGGAATCAGAAGGGATCTCAGTCGCAGCCGAGGTAGATCCGAGACTGATTGAAGATTTGTGATAGTGTTGTATCTTGTATAGAACAATCTGTGATAGTTATTTTGGGGATGTATGATGGTTTAATCAGGATTGCGAATATTCCGGAATGTAATTGTATGTTATTATCTATGTGTTAAAGTTTTAAATTAGCCGTAATCTGCATTATCCTATGACATATGTGTTATAGATCCGTTGCGTTATTACCACCTATGATATTGTGTTGACGTGACATTTCCGGGATCGGGAGGGGTGTTACACCAATAATGTATGAGGATATAATTTCATATAATTTAATTCTTATAGTTTATGAAACTTTGCAAACTGAGTTTAAACTTTGGCCAAAACGCATTAAATTTTTAACCAACTTCATAAAATACTATTTGATCAATTTTTATTTATGTTCATGTGAAGTTCATAACTTTGTAATTTCATCTCAAATTTAGAATCGTCAACTTTTTACCCTTCATTTTTTTAAAAAGAAAATGTAACGTGTCTTGAAAAGTAGAATTCTTTAAGGATATAAGTGTGATATATTTTAAAGTGAACAGCCCAAAACTTAGTTTAAAACGAAAAGAATATAACATAATTTCAGTTTTAAAGTCATAATATTCAAAGATAAATATGCAAATATTATAAACTTACTAAAACATTATTAGTTTAAAGTATAAACAACCCATGTTTTATACATACATATAAATATAAATATATACAGATTTGAGTTCAAATGAGTACCATTAGCTTTGCGGAGTACCGGAGGTACCTCCAGTAATATAAGACTATTTGTAAAAAATCACACATAAACTTACACTAGAACTATGTGAAACGTGTGTGTTCACATGAACTGCACAGTTGTGAACGTATGTTCACACTAAGCATATTCACATAAATTTTTTCACGTTCACATGACTTTTAAGATGATAGAAAGTGTGAATGTATGTAATTTTTTACAAATAGCCTTATAGTATTTGTATCTAAAGAATATGAAAAAAATTTAAAAATAATACTTTTTTCAGAGCATTTTCACATCCGAAACCCGTGTGTTCACAGGTACTCACGGTACTCTAAATTTTTTAGGTTATGCACCAGAAGGTACCACCCTTAAAAATAATTTTTTATGAAATTTTTTTTCATAAACATGCTTTAATTAACATTACACAGATCATATGTAAATTTCACGCAAATCCGAACACTCTAAGTGCATGAAAACACGCATCACATAAATGCACGTTCACATACATTCAAAATTATATAAGTGTGTGTTCACATCATTTTTTAGAAGCTAGAAGATGTGAATGTATGTGAAATTTACATATGATCTTCATAATGTTAATTAAAACATGTTTATGAAAAAAAAATTTAAATTTCTTTTTAAAGGTAGTATCTTCTGGTGCGCTGCATAATGAGTGGTACTCTCTCGAATCAATATATAGGGATGAGATCCATTGTGAATAAGTTATTGTTGCGAACGTTGTAAACAAATAAAAAAAAATACATATAATTATTCATATTTATCAACAAGTGTTTGTAACATGATTCATATGATCCAAAATGTTTATAAAAGTGTTTACAACAAGATTCAGAATATTCAAAAGGTTTATAGTAGTTTTTGTAACAAGATTTATAGGATTCAACAAGATTCATAAGATTCTACAAAATCATAGGATTCAATAAAATCCATAGGATCCAATAAGATTAATAGGTTATTAGAAGAGTTCGGTAGTATTTTCAACAATATTCATAAGATTCAAAGCTATTTTATGGTTGTTCATAATGTTCACAACGAATAAAGTGTTCACAAAATATCTTTAATTAGTTTATAATATATATATATATATATATATATATATATATATATATATATATATATATATATATATATATATATATATATATATATATATATATATAAGATTCATCAGCGTACCCATGAGATTCTGCGTATCCTATTGTGAATGATTATTCACATATATATTCTTTTTGCATAGACATGTATAAGACAATATTATAAAACTTTTTACCAAAATGAGCAACATCATAAATCTTGTGAACGGTAAAAGAGAGATCATGTGAATGATCATTCACTTGGATGACCATACACATAAATGTGCATGAACATTCACATAATTTTTAAGAACACAAAAAGTGTGAATGTATGTAAAATTTATATATCATGTGTAAAACGTTAATTTAAACAATGTTATGAAAAAAATTTTAAAAAGTTTTTTAATGTTGCTTCCTTCGTGTGCAATTGATTTAGAGAGATATTTTTTTTGAACCTGACTATATATATAAACAAAAAAAAGATTTTTAACAGACAAAAAATATTTTCTTTAAAATACCTAAAACACCAAAACTTTATCTAAGGGTGTGTTGTTCAACTTTGTCATTAAACAATGGGAAAGAACTATAATAGGACGGAAGAGAACGATAAGAAAATGCTGACGGTGAAGAAGACAACGAGTGGAGAACGCCACTAGGAAAGATAATAAACTTGCAATTGGTTTTTTTTTTTTAGACAAAAAGCCGGACCAATTAAAATCCGATCTGGTTCGCTTACGATCCGGTTTTTGTGCACCTCTACTGACCAACCTATTCCTTCAGCCCCAAATAACCCAGATGACAACTAAGCAAACTTCATAAAATAGTTTATCCACCCAACGATTCTGGAATAAACAAAGTATTCTGTTAATGATATTAAAATTAATAATGACACTATTCGGTAAATGAATATTCCACCATCCGAAACATTTCCACGATAGCTTATAAACTTCAAAACAATTCCATAAAATATCATAATTGATTTAAAATAATGGATTGTATGAACCCATTGTGTGTTTGGATCTTTTATAGTGTTCATTCAACATGTTAGATTGGAGGTCGTAAATGACACTAAAAATATTAACTTAATTCATTAAACCAAACTTATTGAATTCGATAAATTTGTCTTAAAATGCAAAACACACGAAGTTTGTAAACTCATTTCTTTTTTGTTACATGCCTAATACGTGAAAATCAACATGCATGAATATTTCAAAACTCGTATGAAAAATCAAAAGCATTTACAGATTTCAAATTTTATCAATTTTTTAAGGGTTTAATATGAAGAAATCCAACATGATTTTAGTTTTTTTGCGATTAACTTCATCCGTGTTATTTTTTCCTAAGAAAATTATCAAATTATTGTTTTAAATCCGGTTTCCGGAAACATTTTGTTTTTTCATAATCAACCCTGATTTTTTCCAAAAAAAAAAAACATGTTTTCACTATTTTCTCCGAAAAATCCACAAACTTGAAGACTTTTTTTTGAAAAAATAAAAGAAAATTCTAAAAATCACGAACAAATATATTACTTAAGATTTTATTGGTAAAATATAACACGGAGGGACTAAACCGTAAAAACATGTTGATTTTTTTATATTAAACCCCTTTTTTTTATTATCAGATTTCAGACTCTGTAAAGAAATATTACAATCAACCCAGTTTCTGACTTCGATCGTTTTCTTTTACAAATATATGCTTTTATTTATTAAATGTATTAATTAGATATTATAATATTTGCATTGACTTTGTAGGATATAAATATTATTAGGAGTATTAAATAATCTTAAATTATAATTAGACCGATAAAACGTCATTGTCTCTCCTAACCACCAATCCCTTAATTTTCTCAAATTAATTTACTTAATATATTTATAAGGTATCCAAATCATATTAAATTTTAAAAGTTTAATATCATTATTTGCTTTTCAGTGTGGATATTATTATAATAATTGAACTTAAAATATTTATGAATTATCCCAAAAAAAAAAAAAACCCATAATTTAAACCTCTTGTTCAAACTTTAATTTGTTATAAACAACTATTAATATTAAATAGTTTGAGTTTATAAGAACCTACTTTTTTTTTTATATGTTATAAAATTAACAAGTGTTTCATAATTTCTTATAGCATTTTTCTTTTAATTTAATTATAATATATGTAGGACCTAACAAAATTTTTTGTATTTTAAATTTTTAATAAAGATCAGTTAAAGAAAAGGCAAACGACCAAAAATAGTAACAACTTTTATCATTTTTATCATTAATAGTAACATTATTTATTTTTTATCGTTAATAACATTGACTTTTATATATATTATCATTATAGTGACAACTTTTTATTTTTCTATCAATAATAGTAATTGGTGACCTGCAAACCTGTTTAGCAAGTAACAAACAACTTTTCAATTATCAAGAATAGTAATATCTTTTCATATTTTTATCAATAATAATAATATACCAAATTAAAACCCAATTGTTTTAAGTTTTCTAAGATTTCATAAACACCAAAATAAAACTAATTTATGTTCCAGCTCTTGTTGTTAAATTTTATAATAAAATTTTAGTTTTTAATTTTATAATTATTATTAATTTATTTAATTATATTATCACAATCTTTAGTAACTATTTTTTTAATTCATTAAATTTTTTATATTTGTAATTATTATTTTTTCGTTACCTTATAAATTTTTTTGATATATATTCTGAATATTTACGGTTAGTTATCATTTGATTATTTATTTACAATTATATATAATATGAACGAAAAATACTTCGAATCATTTCAATTTTCGCTTTTCCCAAATGAAAAAACTATGAACCATCATTTTCTTAGTTTTTTCGAACAACAAATACAAATCGTTCTACTTTTAGTTTTGCAATCTAAATGGGTCATAGTTTTTATTTTAAAAAACCAATAATCAAAATGAGTATCAGTATTTTCATTTAGAAAAACTACAAATCACAATTATTCATAATTTTCGGTTTTTAAATAAATTCCAAACGAAACGAATTACAATTCATTTAGGTTTTAGCTTTCTCGAATGACAAAAATTACGACTCATTCATGTTTTAGATTTTTTTACAAAAAACTGTAACGCATTCTGATTTTTTGTTTTTTCTAACAAAATAATTGCAACTCATTTATTTTTGTGTTTTTAACAACGTAAAAAACTATGAATTATTCCGGTTTACAGTTTTTACAAATGAAAATATTGCAACCCATGTTGATTTTTAGTTTTTCAAATAAAAAATTACAACTCATTTAGACTGAAAAATTGAAAAACCAGAATGGTCCATATTATTTTGTTCGAAGAAACTAAAAAATAATATGGTTCATATTTTTTTGTTTGAAATTATAAAACCATAAAATTTTTAATTTTTTTAATTTTTCCAAATGAAAAGTACTACGATCCATTCAAATCTTTAGCTTTTTTGAATGATAAAAATTATGTCTCATTCATACTTTACATTTTTTTTGAACAAAAAAATTATGAACAACTCTGGTTTTTTTATTTTTGTTAATGAAAAAATTACAACCCATTCATTTTTTAGTTTTAAACAATGAAAAAAACTATGAATAATTGCAGTTTATAGTTTTTCCGAATGAAAGATATTGCAACCCATTTTGTTTTTTAGTTTTTTAAATAAAGAAACTACAATACATTTAAATTGAAAAAACTAAAAATCAAAATTATTCATATTATTTTGTTCGGAAAAACTAAAAAAAGAATGGTACATAGTTTTTTCGTTTGCAAAAAGTGAAACTTGAAATGATTTGTGGTATTTTTTTCTCATATTATATATAATCGTGAATAAATAATCAAATATATTCTAATCGTAAATAAATATTCAGAATATATATTAAAATTTTATAAGGTCATGAAAAAATAAAAATTATAAATAAATAAGTTTAATAAAATTAAAAAAATAGTCACTAAAAGATAGTAATAATGTAACTAAATAAACTTCAAATAAATAAACTAAATGAAATTAATAACTAAAAATCTTTATTATAAAATTTCACAACAAAATATGAAACATAAATCAGGTTTTTTGTTGTTTATGAAATCTTAGCAAAATTTAAAAAAATAAATAAAATTGGATTTAATTTGATATGTTATTGTCATTGATAAAAATATAAAAAGATTTTGCTACTTCTGATAATTGAAAAGTTGTTGGTGACTTCCTAAACAGGTTTGCAGATCACCAATTGCTATTATTGATAGAAAAATAAAAAGATGTTACTATAAACGATAAAGAGTATAAAAGTCAATGTTATTAATGATAAGAAATAAATAATGTTACTATTGATGATAAAAATAACAAATGTTGTTACTATTTTTTGTCGGTAAATTACTATTAAAAATAATATATTTATGATGTGAAATAACATATGTTAATTTTATAAACCGTATCAATGTTTACTATTACGAATTCTTTAAAAAGTAAAACTCAATCGTTCGCAGCCCTAATTACAAAAAGTAATGTACAGAACGAACGATTGGGAAGCTTTAACGACTATACATAATATATATATATATGTCCTTCGATTGTTCATCGAGTCTAGTTTTCGTGTTGGAGATTTCAGATTTATCGATCGACATTATTGACGTTAGATTTTGCTTGCATCACAAAATCTATTATATAATTTCAATTTTTTTTAGGAAAATGACTGATTGATACAATAAGCAAAATGACAATTATTATATATGTAACACATCATACAAGTTTTGTAGCATATTTAAAATTTAATCTTTACAGAACATCCTTCAGAAATGATCTTCTGTTTCTTGATGGTTTCTGAATGACAAAATCACTGTTGTTTGTTAAGAAATCCTTATACCATCTTGCTGAAAGTTTCGGTATCCGAGTTAGCGTTTCGCGATCCACATAGTGTAACCCGAACCTCACATTGTAACCTTTACACCATTCGTAGTTGTCCAGCAACGACCATACGAAATATCCACGTACATCCGCTCCCCCTCTGTCGTTTAAAGCAACAATCTTTTTCAAACGATCGATAATGCATGGTTTTGTTTATAGAATCAATCATGTTTAAACTATCGAAAATATTGTAGAGCGAACCTTATCGACTTTGCTAAATAAGCAAGGTATGTTGTGTGAAATTCAACTCGCTTGACGTCGTTCACGAGCTCGTTAACCCGTTTTTCCTGCACATCGGGTGAAGAATACCCTGCAACGATATATGGGATTATGACCATTGACGTATTCGTAAACTTTTACAATACGAAAACTGTGAAACTTGATTACCATTTTCAGTAATAAACATGGGTTTATTATCGTACCGAATCTTGATATAGTTAACAATCTCCTCCATGCCTTTAGGAACCACAAATAATCTTTCGGCCGCGGTCTATTTGTGCAATATATATAAAGACATATGTCAATATAATCATCAACTAATTAAACGTCGTTAATCGAATAAAAACTTGATATCCTTACACGTTCACCAATCAACACGCCATCACGCTCTCCAATCTTGTCCACGAAACCTTGGATTGCACGCGCTCCAGTTGCTGAGCAACTAGAGTTGATGCAATCCTTGGCGTATATAGCCGAGTAATGATTGATTCCTATAAAATCAATACTGTTCTTCATAAAATTCTTTTCGTCAAGGGAGAAACTCGGTAAATCACTTCCAAGGTACTCGTGCATTTCTTCGGGGTAGTCTCCAAATATCGGGGGATCAAGTGGCCTGCTTGAAGAAGTTAGTAACTAATTACAGATCATAGGGATGGAATACATAAATCTGATGATAACATAATTACCAGCCAACATTGAAAGCAAACGCCCTATCGACTGCTTTACGATCAAGTTCACTGTCTGTTAGCGATTCGAACATGTAACAGTGAACAACAAGGCCAATTGATCCACCTTGTTTATGCTGCAAATCGAAAACCATATGTTAGGCCCATTGAGTTTATTGGACTTTTAGGGTTTATATCTATTAGGGTTTCATGCTCTATGTATCGGACTATTGTTATTTCTCTTTTTCACAATATTGTACTCTCAAGTTTACATTATAATAAATCCTAATCATTTGGGCACATCGATCTATTTCTATATTATGAACTTAAATTTATTTTTTTTTACCAAAATTTGTGATGAAAATCTAAAGAAATCTTGATAAATGTTAAGACATATAGACTTAAATTTAGTTGATTGCCTGGAAACTTTCATGGTATAGTTTGGCTGCCTTGCCATGGGCCAACAACATGTTATGCATAGCAACGAGAGGCTCGACATCAGAATTTCCGTTAAGACAGTTACCGAAAGGCTCTGAACAACGAGACGGAGGAAACTCCCCTTTTTCGTAAGCCATTTCTATAAAAATGTTAGGTTCGTTGATCGTGACCCAATACTTCACTCGGTCCCCAAAATACTTGAAACAAATTTCCGAAAAATGTACAAAGTCTTCCCTGATATTAAGATACATAATATGACTTATAATAAATCTAACTTTCAAGAAAAATGAATAGATGTTATGAAATAAAAATGAGGTTTTTCCATTTTAGACATACTGCATTTCGGGGTTGAGCCAAGACCCATATCTCTTTTCGAGTTCTTGAGGAAAATCGTTGTGGAAAAGCGTCACAAATGGCTCGATTCCTGTATGGTTTTAATCAAGATTCATGAATCAAGCTTTGGAAATAATCTTGAATTTGTAAAAAAAAAGTAAATTATCAACCTTTTTGTATCAGATTGTCTATGATGTTATTGTAGAACAAGATACCGGCCGGATTAACATCACCAAACCTTCCTCTTGGAAGAATTCTGGCCCATGAAATCGAAAATCGGTATGCTGTTAGACCAAGGGAATGCATGATCTCAATGTCTTTCTGTATCAAAAAAAATCAAAATCAGAATTTGATTTTAAAAAAAATTAGTGAATTTAATAATTGAAAATAGTCAAACCAAGAACAAATGATAATGATCATCAGCAATATCTCCATTCTCCCCATTTTCAGCACAACCTGATTAAGAAAAAATGGCAAACAGATTCATCACTAGAAATCAAAATCAATTGGTAGTATAAACAGCAACAATAATCAAACGTTTGGTTTGCTGGAATCCGAGATAACAAAAGTGAAAAAGAATCCAGTTTTAATTGCTGACACGTAATTCCTTCAGAAATATTCTAACGAATCAAACGTTTGTTAATCGATGATTATAATAATAATAATTAATAAACCTGTGGGATTGGAATGACAAAATACATCCCAGTTGCTTAAGGATTTACCATCTTCAAGATAAGCTCCTTCAACCTGCAAATTATTTATATATTTCCATGATTAAATAAGTTATTAACATGAATAATAAAAGAGTAGTATAAAGGGATGATGATGATGATGGACTTGGTAAGCAGAAGTAGCAGCTCCGAAGATAAACCCGGATGGAAAATCGGATCTTTTGATATGGGTTTCTTCATTTTCATTCAATATGAATGTTTCAACGCCATTGTTGGAGGCTTCAAGAAGTGGAGCATGAGCAGAAAGAAGAAAGAAGAAGAAGAAGAGAAAGTGAATGATGGAGGATGGTGATTTTAATTTCATAATGGAAATTTGGAGGGATTCTTTCTTTCCGTATTCCTTGTCTTTTTTTACAAATCACTCTGCTTTTATACACATACACTCATACAGTGATACAGATAAGTATTCTTTTTGGGTTTACTGTGAAAAAATAAAAACCAATATGTTTTCATGTTTTTTGCGTTTTCGTCCTTTCATGTTATTTTTTTTATAAAAATCCTCAAATTATAATTTTCTTTTTGGTTTAGTGAAATTTTGACATTAAAACCCGGTTTTTCAGCTTTTTAAAACCCGGTTCACAAACTATAACTGGGGTCTAATGTCCAAATTTCACTAAACCAAAAAGAAAAGAATAACTTGAGGTTTTTTATGGAAAAAAATAACATGGAGGGACGAAAACACAAAAACGTAAAAACATGTTAGTTTTTTTCATAATAAAACCCTTTTCTTTTTATTTGATTTATTTACATATCAATAAATTATAATTAATCCTCATACATGTGACTTGTCGGGGATAATTTTTTAATCTTATATATGCATTTGTCTAAGATGTCAAACATACCATCATCTTAAATTTCTTAAAGACTCGATAACATCTTGATCTCTCGATCTAACTTTCATCAATTTAAAGGCTAACTCTAGATGTATATTCGTCCTTTTAAGCTTACAATATCATTTATGAAATTATTCAATAAATTTTAATTTTTCAATTATTATTATTCAACAAACTTATAATGAATTTTCAATATGTTTAGAAGTAATGCAACATATTGCTAATCGACAATTGAAAACTCAAAAGTGAACAAAAGATTTCATCTCATTTTCCGTAAAATCATTTCGAGGTTCCTCTTCTTTAAGGTTTCCTCATTGTGGATCCTATTCGACGTGAGTAGTAGACAAAATCTCTAAGGCTCCATCGCTGCTTAGATCACTTGTTCACTACTCTGATCTGTCTACTAAGTTCACTAGTGACTCTAAATTGATCAGCTGAATTCATAAGGTGTTATTGAGTCATAGCGATTTTCTTCCTCAATGGCTATAAATTGATCAACGAACTAATCGATTGTTATCAACTCCTCATAGATCTTCGGAAACAACTCCAGATTCGGTATGAGTAAGATTTCGATTTCCAACCAGGTTTGTAAGTTCCTCTCCTTCTCAATTCCCATCATTTCTCATATTGGAGAATCACCGTTTCTGGTGATATTGTAAATGAAGAGCAAGAAGTTGTAGATTTGTTTTGTTTGTGCATTGATTTTGGTTTCAGATTTCACGATGGGTTTTAGAGTTTTGTGGTTTTGCTTTCTTCTCGATACTTTGTTTTGTTTGGTTTTAGATTTCGTTGTGGGTTTTGGATTTAGATCTTGGTTTAGATTATATGTTGAGTTTTATCGAATGGGTAATGGGTTTATATCTTGGTTATATTTTGTTTAAAATGACATTATTGAAAAGTGGTAATAATAGAACGGGAGATGGGTTTTTGAATGTTGATCAAATCTATCTAATCTATTATATGAGTAACTAGATGCCACATGACATCTAAATAGAGCACCAATTGGCTTAACATGGGATTGCCACGTGTACCTTAACAATTTCCTATTAATTTGCTTCTAAAATTTGTTTTTTCCAATCTATCTATAATAAACAATTTAAATAATATCTAATCAAATCTAAATCTTATCTAATATAAAACTCAAATTTGAATTTGAATGATAACTTTTCTTTTTATATATTTATATTTATATTTATTGTATTATATAAATAGATATTATAAATTTGATAAAATATATTTTAAAATTATCCTACAATATTAATGAAATTAAATTTTTAAATGTATACCCATGTTATACATGGGTTTATAAACTAGTTTGTGTTGTTAATAAAATGGCAAATGACAAAAAAAAAAATAATAATAAATAAATAAATAAATTGTAAGACACTTTACACCAAGTCAGTCGATGTACCATACTTTCTTTTTCCATCATTTAATGTAACATATTTTCTTTTTCCATCATTTAATGTAATATATGTTCAGCTTACTATCAATTTATCATCATTTATTGTATTTTTAACCTACAACACCTGTAACACACTTACAATGAGGTAATAATCAAAATTTCAACATGGAAGTTAAGTCAAACATTATATTTTCAACGATTTTGAGGTTTTCATATCTAAATTTTGGTTATTCTCTTTTATATATATGTCTTTTAATTGACGTTTATTCTTTTTGTCACACTTAATAAGGGTAAAATTAAAACTCTCTTTAATTTATATGATTTAAGGTGTAAATAAATAGTCAAGTATTGATTTATGTGAATGTTTGTTGAACAAAACTTGAAAAACAATTGCCATTAAAATACAATAATTGATTTATGTGAATGTTTCATTAATTGACAAGAAAAAAATATTACGTTATTTGACCAAAAAAATGTATACTATCTTACATATTCTTGCTATTTGCCATTAAATAAAATATGGACGCTTGAATTGGAGCGTGAATTAATAAAAGTGTCAACGTAATAGAAGCATACAAATTATAAAATTCTTTATAAATTCTCACGTTGTATAATGTATATGTTAAAATTCAATTCTTCAATTTCTCTAACAATGTTGAAAAATTAATTATAAACTAAAATTAAGAGAAGAGAATTACAACAACCATATGTTATTGTATTTTCAAAATTTATGGTCTAAAAAATCATTGATTTTATCCTTATTTCTTTTCTCTTCGATATCCTCTACCAAACGCAACCATAAATATAATGTAATACAATGATCATTACTTAGAGTACAAGTTATATAATGAAAATCTTAATTGACCTTAAATTCATCTATATAATTAGACTATGTCTTCTATACTAAACCTTAAGGTGGCGTTTGGTTCATAAAATTGAATTCGATGGAATTAGAATTTAATTATAGCTTGTTTAGAATTTTTGATAACCAATACAACGGGTTAAGTTTATGTATTTTCCATCAGATTTCTTTGTTTATAGGAATTTGACATTCCTCCCAATTCATACATGAATTAAATTTCAACCTATACATGAATTAGATTCCAATCTAAATCCCCAAAAACTATCTTCTACCCTCACTGTCAACCATATTAATAACTAAGATTTAAATTCCAATTCTTTCGAATTACATTCTGTGAACCTAACGCCACCTAATCTTTTATTTTATCTTATACTTATTCATATGTTAACTTTGCTTAATATGCTTAATCTTTATCAACCATTTAAAATTCTTATTCACATGTTCAAGGTTACTATTGGGAGTTCAGTCAACAGGGAAAGAAAATTGATGATGAGTCTTGCTCTTTTAAGCTATTGGATATATTATGGCTGCTAGTATCTTCATATTCAGATTTTTTTTTATTTTTTATTTATTGTTTCAAAGGCTATGTTTGATTTTTTTTTTTTTTTTCTTTTTTATTTTGGTTTCAAATGAAGAATGGGTCGGTATTAAACTTATTGGATCAATTTTTGGGACCACCCATACAGAAAAAGCCCAAAAGTGCATACCCACAAGTCCACAACAATTTATGGGTAACAAATATTTAACGCCGAAAATAAGCGAACAAACAATTAAGCCTAAAAACCGAAAACAAACTTGTAAAATGAAAAAATAATAATAATAATAATAAATAATAATAATAATAAAAAGAAAAAAGAAAACCGTTAAGAAAGATGAATAAATCTTCTTAACCAAATAAGATCATACCAGTCTTTGATGTATCACATTTATCATATCTACGATTTTCTTACGATACAAAAGCATTCTTATGTAACCGAACAAGATCCTACGCAACATTATCAGTCAAAACCACATTGATGCGATCAACAATAAAATCTGACCAAATGGCTTTTGTCGTAGAGGTACCTAATGCGTTTTCCCAATTAAATGGTTATGGGATTCAAGTCTCACTTGAGACAATGTAATAATGTAAGATAAATAGATGGTAGTGAAAGTAATGTATGATAAATTCTGACTCATTCAAGCAAACGGGTCGAACGGTTGATAACCAAAAGATTAAAAGAACTACATAATATAAAAAAAAAATTAAAAGACAATTTGTTTAATATATCATTTCTAGATATCCATTTTTTTAAATTATGTTCAAACTTAATTACTACGGAACTGTTTTGACCATCTAGTTCATTTGTTTGCAAAGTAGTCAGTCTATCTTTTTCGTTTGAGTTTTTTTTTTGTGTAGATGTGCATAGTTTGGGAAAAAAAAAACCAAATAAACCAGACCATCAATAAGTTTAAATATCATATTAGGCTAATCATGAATCAATGTGATATATCAAAAATAACAAATCAAAAAAGAAATCATAAATCAAAACCACAAATTTATAAATCATAATTTGAATTTACTTTTTATTGATAACAATCAATAATTCAAAATATCATATTAGGCTAATTCAATCAATGGTTCTTGTCACTTTATGAAGAAAAGACGTGTTATTCTTATAGGGTATGTTTGCACTAGTTATAAATGTGTTTGATAAAAATAGTTGTAGTTGTAGCTTTTAATATTAAATGATATAAGAAAACATTGATATTAATTAAAAGTTGTAGTTTATATTTATTTGAAGGTAATAAAGTAATTTTGTTTGACCAAAAGCTCAAACTCGTTTTGAAAGCTACTTCAAGTGACTTCTCGTGGAAAAGCTTTTGAAAGTTTCAAAGCCGAATAAAAAACTTAAGTTTCTATCAACCAAACAAAGATTTTAAGCTTGAGCTTTCAACGATCAAAAGCTAAGCTCCTAAATGCTTTCAAAATCTCATTGTCAAATGCACTCATAATGATATATATATATATATATATATATATATATTGATATATATATATATATATATATATATATATATATATATATATATATATATATATATATATATATATATATATATATATATATATATATATATATATATATATATATATATATATATATATATTGATATATACTATTATTTAGGCATAACATTATTATTAATTCTGCTTTTCTTATATAATTTTTTTTAAAAAAACGTTTTATGTATTGTTGACATCTTACGTTTTAATGCTTATTACTTTATTATATACTCCACAAAAATCTTGATGCAAGAAATGAAATGTGTGGATGACCACCATTCACTTGACGTTATACAACATGTTTTTTTTAAGTTTATTTTTCTTTCCAAAAAAGTTGTAAGAGTACATCAATATTTTTTAACAAAAAGGGTTAGTTTAGGCTTCGCATAAAAATCTGATCCCGACGGGAAACTCGAAACTCGATTCCAACTTAACCGGGGATTCCCCAACCCGAGTTGAACGGGGATGGGGATGAGAAACGCTTTAATCCCCGACCCTGTCCTATTTAATGTCATAGTATAAATTATTATGTTTATGTAATTTTATAATGTAAACTATTCACTATAGTTTGAATAAATTACACACACAAACAGATTATATATACATATATATATATATATATATATATATATATATATATATATATGTGTGTGTGTGTGTGTGTGTGTGTGTGTGTGTGTGTGTGTGTGTGTGTGTGTGTGTGTGTGTGTGTTGTGTGTAGACACATACATATGTGTGTGTGTGTGTATATATATTATTGTTAAATTATCTTATTTATTTTATTCTATACGTTTTATAAGCTTTTTACATATGTATTTTTTTTATTTTGATTGTATTATAAAGTCTTAGTTATCAATGTATATAATTAAAAAAATGTTGAGATAATTTGTTATAAAGTTTATATACATGTATATATACTTTTTAAAACTATAATTTGTCGTCTAAACTTAATAATTTGTTAGAATGTTAAGAAACCCGGTACCCGACGGTAATCCTTGAAACCTGATGAGGTTGGGGATAGGGACGAGAAATCAATACCCAATGGGGATTGGGGCGGGGACGAGAAATGAAATCCCCGGTCATACCCGCCTCGTTGCCATGCCATACCGGTCATCACCTGGAAATATCTCTATCGAACTGTCTTACAACCAACATGATTTTATCTTTGGACCTCAATTATAGATTTCATGTGTTAACCATTAGTCTATCATCGTGAGGATCAATCTATTATTAAATTATCTATTTAGTTACTCGTACTTTTTTTGTTTGTTTCATTCTTGTGGAACAATCATTATTTTTTTTCATTCTGATTGCATTTAAGTATATTATTATGAGACCAAACAAAAATAAACTAAAGGACAATGCTAAATTGACAAGCATATTGTTATAAACCAAAAGGCAAAAAGTTAAAAATTATAACAAAATACTAACAACTGTTTTTACCAAATAATTAGAAACTATTTATAAAATTAAAAAACTTTAATATTTAATAATTAAAAAAACTATAGCTACCAAAAGTTCTACTTAATTTTACAAAACATAACTCTCATAGTTTAAACAAAAACTTTATTTAAAAAAATATAATAAGACATCTAAATACTATCTAGATATTCATTATTCGTCTAACTCTCACCCATATTTTTCGCTAAGCTGTGTTTCATTTTGATCAGTGATAGAAGGATGGTTGTGATATATAGTACATTTGTGATGATTGTGAAAATCGTGGTGGAAATTGAATTGGTGATTCATCTAGTCGAAATGGCTTGTTGGCTTGTTGCTAGTGTGATGTGGATGAGGTTGTGGCGATGTTATCTCTTGGATCCATCATAGAAAAGTTTCTTGAGTTTGGATTGAAAGATGTAGAAAAATATATATATTTAGGTATGAAATATGTGAGTAAAATGGAGGTATTTATAAGAACTTTGTTTAAAGAAAAAAATAAATAAATGTGAAACATCGTTTTTTTACTGTTTGAAGCGTGAAGCGAAGCGTGGAAGAGCCACTAATTAATAGTAGCATGGTAAGGCAGGCCGGGTGGTGTGCCTAGGCGTGGAATGTGGTCTTAAACGACCACTCCAATATGTTGTGACGGACTTAAAAACTTTCATTTTATGTAAAATAAATATATTAAATTTCAAAACGTAAAATAATAAAAACATAATGTTGTAGTTTGGTATAAACTCTCTCTTGCCCTTTTCTCATTAACAATCATCATATAAATAATACAAAAGGAATAATGGGCCTAAACCCAAAAATACTAAAAGACACATTATAAAAGTCCGTTAATAGTCCCCCACAGTTTGAGGGGGAGAACGAACACTCAAACTGGAACGAAAATCTGCAAAAAGCTGATACGGAAGCCCCTTAGTGAATATGTCGGCATACTGAAATCTGGACGGCACGTGTAAGACGCGAACATGACTGGTAGCTACTTTATCCCGAACAAAATGAATGTCAATCTCAATGTGCTTGGTTCGCTGATGTTGAACCGGATTTGCTGACATGTATACGGCACTGACATTGTCACAGTAGACTATGGAAGCCGTTTGGAGGGGAAAGTGAAGTTCGCAAAGAAGATTCCGGACCCAAGAAAGTTCAGCAACAACATTAGCAACACCTCTGTATTCTGCTTCGGCACTAGATCTGGATGTGGTATCTTGGCGTTTGGTGGACCAAGAGAGAAGATTATCACCTAAGAACACGCAATATCCAGATGTGGATCGACGAGTGGCCGGACAGCCTGCCCAGTCAGCATCAGTATAAGCGGTTAGCTGGGAGGTGGTCGAACGGAAAAGCTGAAGTCCAAGATCAATTGTTCCACGTATGTAGCGCAAGACACGTTTCATAGCATTAAGATGTGGTTCACGAGGGTCATGCATGTAGAGGCATAGCTGCTGAACTGAATAAGCAATATCCGGTCTAGTGAATGTGAGGTACTGAAGGGCCCCGGCTAGGCTGCGATAAAGAACTGGATCAGAGACGAGGGGGCCTTCAGGACCTAGTTTGTTGTCAGTATCAACCGGTGTGCGACACGGATTGCAGTTAGCCATGTGAGCCCGTTCTAAAATTTCCAAAGCATACTTGGATTGAGACAAGAAAAGATCTGAAGCTGAACGAACCACTGAGATTCCAAGAAAGTAGTTAAGCGGACCGAGATCGGTCATAGAAAACTCACGATGAAGTAAAGCAATGACTTTCTGCAAGAGAGGCGAGGAGGAAGCGGTAAGAATGATGTCATCAACATAGATGAGCAAGTATGCAATATCTGATCCCCGACGAAAAATAAACAGAGAGGTATCGGTTTTGCTGTGAGAGAATCCAATGCGAGTGGCAAAATTTGCAAATCGTTGAAACCATGCACGGGGGCCTGTTTAAGGCCGTATAAGGATTTCTGTAACAGACAGACATGATCAGGATGTGTGATGTCTTTGAATCCCGGGTTTTGATGCATGTATACCGTTTCGGATAAATGCCCGTTGAGAAAGGCATTTTTCACGTCAAGTTGGTGAATGGGCCAGTTGTGACATACGCAATGCTCAGAACGGTACGTATGGTGGCTGGTTTGACAACCGGACTAAATGTTTCGTGACAATCAATACCCTGTTGTTGACTTCGACCATTTGCTACCAACCGGGCCTTGTAGCGATTAAGGGAGCCATCTGCATTAAATTTGTGTCGAAATAACCACATGGAGCGAACTATATTAACACCTTTTGGTCGAGGTACAAGTTTCCACGTACTGTTTTTAATTAATGCATTAAATTCATCTGTCATAGCATTGTGCCAATTGGGAATTTGAAGAGCTTGAGCATGAGAAGTAGGGAGGGGAGCAATGTGAGACGCAAGGAGGTTTAGACGTTGAACGGGTTTATGAATGCCGGATCGAGAGCGGGTGACCATGGGGTGAGAGGGGTTTGCGAGAGGTGGGGGTAGGCTGGTTTCAGGTTGAGTAGATGAAGGGGGGAAGTGGGGTTGAGTTGAGGTTGAGTTGGAGAGTTATTGAGAGAATTGGTGGGAGGAGTTTCAGCGTTAGGGGACGTAGAAGGTTGTATGACTGTGGGAGGTGGAGGTGGAGTGCTTTGAGGAGACGTGAGAATGGTACGAGCAATAGGGGAAGGACTATCGAGAAATGAGTACGATGGGGGGGGTAGAGGTAAGTGAGGTGTATGGAAATTGAGATTCATCAAAGGTTACGTGTCGAGAGATTATGACTTTGTTGGTGGTAGGTTAAAAGCAGCGATAACCACGATGATCAGTGGGGTAGCCGAGAAAGATGCAAGGGGTGGAGCGAGGTTGTAATTTATGAGAGGGGAAGGTGTGCGGGTAGCATAGACAACCAAAAATTCGAAGATGGTTGAAGATTGGTTGTTTGTTGAATAGTTTAGTGAAAGGGATTTCATTATTGATTGCAGAAGATGGTAGAATATTTAGTAAGTGAACAGCCATAAATAGGGCTTCGACCCAGAAATGAGGAGGCAGGGAGGCTTGGAAGAGGAGGGTGCGGATATGATTGTTAATTGTGCGAATCATGCGTTCAGATTTCCCATTTTGTTGAGAAGTTTTTGGGCATGAAAAACGGAATTGAATGCCATTATTTTTGAACAAGGTGTGTTGTTGGGAGTTATCAAATTCACCGCCATGGTCACATTGGAAAGCTTTTATTTGTTTATTGAATTGGGTTTGCACATATGCTCGAAATTGAACAAATTTTGAAAACGCATTTGATTTTTGCTTAAGCGGGTAAACCCAAAGAAAATGAGTATAATGATCCAGAAAAAGAACATAATAGTTAAAACCACCAACACTCGGAATTGGAGAAGTCCATAAATCCGAATGAATAATATCAAAAGCATTTTCAACCACAGTACTAGAAGAAATAAACGGAAGCTTAACATGTTTGCCAAGTTGACAAGCATGGCACAAAGTCAAAGGCTTTGTATTATTACAACGAATTAAATTGCAAGAAACAAGACGACGTAGCACTTCCTCGCCGGGATGACCGAGTCGTTGGTGCCACGTGGAATGACTGAAGGAAAGAAAAGCAAGCTGGGTATTGGTGGTGAACGGGTACAGATCTCCATTGCTATCACAGCGGTGGAGTAGCTTCTTGGTCAGGTAATCCTTCACAGAAAAACCAAACTCATCAAATTCAACTGTACATTTATTGTCACGAGTAAAACGACGAACAGATATAAGGTTTTTGACTATTTGGGGAGTGACAAGGACATGTTTTAAGTGAAGGGGATGAGGGGAGGATGACAAGATGCTATGACCAGTATTAGTAACAGGAATGGATGCTCCGTTGCCAACAAATATAGATGAAATTAATGCATTATTATTAAAAACAGTAGTAAGATTACTTGTACCTGCCGAGAGATGTGAAGTAGCGCCCGTATCCATGTACCATCCGGAGTCCTCACCCGGGGAGGGTGGCTGTAATGTCATCGTGCTAAAGGCTTGTGGAAGAGTAGTGGGCTGATGAGTGTAGGGAACAAAGGTCCAGTAACCATGTTGAGAGGGTGGTGGTGCAGATGAGGGAGGCAAAGGGGGTCGTGGGGTAAGTGGTGTGGGGCCGAGAAGACCAGGGGTATGAGCCGCCGGGGGTGGGGGTTGGGGCCTTGGGGTAGGTGGTCGTGATTGGGAGTTATGTGGTGAGTATGATGGTGAGTATGATGGGTTGTGTTTAATATGGAGAAATCGACACTTGTCACCAAAGCGACACGGGCCACGTTGGTAGTTTCGACATATTTGTTTCGGAGCCGGGTTAGGAGAGGATGAGGCAAGTAGAACTGTTGGAGCGGAAGGGGTATCATGGTGGTTGGCTCGGGTTTGTTTGCGGTTTAGGCGGGATTCTTCTAGGGTGAGCATGGAGCGGGTTTCAAGAAGCGAGGGTGGGGATTTGCTATGGCGAATAATACTTGCAACATTATCGTATTTATCTCCTAAACCAGCCACAACATACATAACCAAAGTTTTTTCTTCTATGGGTTGGTCAATATTTGCAAGAAGATCAGCAGCTATTTTAATTTTCTTAAAATACTCAGCAATAGATTGATTACCCAATTCGAGAGAGCGGAGTTCTTCTTGAATTTTCATGGCACGAGCTTCCTTGTTGTCGTGGAAAAGGTTGTGTAGATCGGTCCAAACGGAGTGGGAGGTCGCGTTCTTTTTTAAGACCGTTTGCAGTAGGGAGGTGGAGATCGAACCATAAATCCAGACTTTCACCAGGGAGTCCAAACGTTTCCATTCAGCAAGTGTTTCGTTGGTGCTAATAATAGTGCCATCAAGAAAACCCAAAACCCCAAAACTATCACAATGAGAGGTAAAAAGTTCACACCAAGCATCATAATTGAGTTGATCAAGATCCAAAACTAGGGGAACGTGGGTTTTGATGTTGGTAACACCAAACGCTTTGTCGGCATTGAACACCGAAGTAGGAGGCTGTGCATCCGACATATTGATTATGTTTTAGAGAAGATTTATTACCGGTGAGGGACTGCAGCGGCTGTGTGGTGGGCTGGTGGTGACCGTCCAAGACAGAGACAGCAGCGGCAGGTGGTGGCCGCCCTTGACAGAGAGAGCAGCGGCTTCGGGCGTCTGAGCAGGAAGAGAAAGGAGGAGCCGGTGGCGGTTGAAGCAGCGATTAGGGTTTAGAGGCGGCGGCGGTTAGGGGTTCTTTGCGGTCGGCGGTTGAACAGGCAGAATCTGTGCGGTCGGCGGTTGAACAGGCAGAAGGGCGGCGGTTGTTTGCGGTCGGCTGTTGAAGCAGGCAGAAGGGGGCGGCGCTGAGAGTTTGAGAGATAGGCGGCGATTGTGGGAGAGACGCGGACAGCGGCGCCTAGGGTTTAGAGGGTGCAGTGGCGGCGGCTCGCCGGAGATAGGCGGTGGCCGGAGAGCTAGAAGGGGGGGAGAAGATTAGGGTTAGGGAGAGGGTTAGGGTTTCTCTGATACCATGTAGTTTGGTATAAACTCTCTCTTGCCCTTTTCTCATTAACAATCATCATATAAATAATACAAAAGGAATAATGGGCCTAAACCCAAAAATACTAAAAGACATATTATAAAAGTCCGTTAATAAATGTCTATTAAAAAATCACGAATATATATTTACGAAATGAAAAATGGTGTCTTTGTAGATTAAGATATTATGAAAATAGTGATTAAGTCAATTAGGCATTGAAAAAACGTATTATTATACTATTATAATAAATAATAAAGTCATCACACGTGCTCATATGATTATTCTTAGCCAATCTTAAGTTTTGTCATAATTATAAGAAATCAAACCATTAAATTTCCATAATAACTATAAAATTGAAAGTATAAATCAACAGAAAATTCTAGCAACCAAAAGCTTGTTTTCTCTACTATCTACATTGAAAGCCTATCCCCAAAATTAACAAAATTAAAAAAAAAAAATTAAAAAAAAAAAAAAAAAAAAAAAAAAAAAAAAAAAAAAAAAAAAAAGAAAAAAAAAGAAACCTTCTGACCATGTCTACATTCATCTTTGACTTTTGGGTTCATGGTGCACCTAACCCTAACGGCCTAACCCATGTCTATTTTTCTACCGAACTCCTAATGTAAAATCTAAATTCCACCCCTACGGAATCACTTATTTACATTTCCAACCCCTTTGATTGTTAACATTCGTTTTCACTTTTCACTGCCTGTAATCCGAGCTGCTCGGTTGGATCGGGTACCGAATAGCAAACGGATCTGTCGTGTTCATCAAGCTTTGTGAAAACATATAACCGGAGTTCTCCATTCTTTGACTTCTGATTCCGGTGACAGGTTCATCCTCCGGCAACTTAATGAATTTCATGTGCATGTTGAATGTCGGATCAATGGAGGTTTCATTTGGATGATTGTTGTTGTTAATTGGAACATGCAACCCGAATGCAGCGATGCTAGCCCAATCGTAGTTACCGGAATCGAATTTTTGTATATCGACCTTCTGATCTTCTTCGGTAAGCGTCTTCGTCGGAAAGTTTAGATACTTGTCGTCGATTCCTGGAAGCGAATCGAGAACGTCGTCCAACTGAGACGATGACGATGAAGAGGAATTGTGGCTCTGGTCGGTGCTCGGACCACCGGAAATTGTTTTCTCGGCGCTAGAATATTTCTTGTAAATACGGCAAAGCACCCAATCATCCAACTAGAAAAGAAAACAGAAAACCAGAACTAAATCGCCATTTCAAAGCAAAAAAAACAAAGCACGATCCAAAAATGGATCGGAATTTGGAGCTTCATTTACCCGAGAGCTATTGTTCTTTTTCGGAGGCTCCGAAATCCTATATTCATGCATGATCCAATTAGTTTTGGTTCCTTTCGGAGCTTTACCAACATAGAACACCAACGCCTTCTTAATTCCGACCTTCCGTCCCTCCGATATGATCACTTTATCGGTTCCGGTGGCCTTCCAGTAACCCGACCCGGCAACTCTGTTAGGTCGGGATCCATTTGGATACTTTCGATCCCTAGGGCTAAAAAAGTACCATTCCTTCTCGCCAAACATCGCCTTACCTAATATCAATTAAATTTCACCATTAATACTGTTTAAATCGATTGAAATCTAATAAAATTAACAGCCAAATTATGAGATGAAAAAAAAAAAAAAAAAAAAAAAACTTACTGGGCAATTCCCACGGATCAAATTTATACAAATCAATATCTCCGATGATCTGAAGAGCGAAATCGTGTCCGGCGACTTTCCGGCAAAGGTACTGAACCATAAGCTCCTCATCAGTGGGGTAAAACCGGAATCCCGGCGGTAACTGCAGCTGAGTCATCGGATCCGTCACCGGTACCTGCACACCCATTGTCATTCGATTACCAGAGAAAGAAGGGAGGAGGATTTATTAATCTTTTTTTTTTTTTTGAAATATGTGCAAATGAGCGGGTATTTATAGCATAGAGAGGAGCACACAGTATTAATGGTGGGGACCAAAGCGAAAGAGATGAATCGTGGACAAGTAACCCCAAGCGGCCAACCTTATCCAAACGGGTCAAGGGTCGAAATGCATGAACCCAAACCCTTTTTCTAATACTTGAGTGAGTCATTTAGATAGATTAGATCTTCATCGTACACGTGTGAGTTTTATAATACTACGTAGTACAGCAAGGACACCATTGCAAGCAAAAGAAATCGATATATTTCAAGAAATTTAAAGCATTCATACTGAATGGGCGTTGCTATATGTACATCATTTTTCCGTAATTTTTACTAATTATACACTCTTTTACTCATATGATTTTTGTTAATGACGTGAGATTCAATAATTAAAATTTAATATCCTCTCACATTAAGAAGGGTGTGTGTGATTAGCAACTGAAGTGGTGTGCGTGTAGAATTGTCCTACTAAATTGTTCATTTATAAAACTAAATCGGATCGGAAAGGATTGAATCAAATCAAAAATGAAAATAAAAAAATAGAAGTATATTAGTTGAGATCAATTCGCTTTTGATTTCCACCCTTTTGGATTGATGAAAATCATCCGGTGAAACAAATAAATTGCTCAGAAAATTTTAAATCGAAATTTATAAGTTTAGAGATGAAATTCAAAATAAAGTTTCAAAACTTAAAAACGTTTTCATAAAAGATTTTAAAATGTTAGAGATGAAATTCAATTCAACGTATTTTTAATATTTTTTGAATAAATCCTTGCACTAAAAATGTTTTCATAAAAGTTTCAAAACTTAAAAACGTTTTCGTAAAAATCACTGCACATAAAATGTTTCAATAAAAGTCCTCTAACTTAACGAAATTTTGTGAAAAACATCTGAAAAATCGTTAAAAAATATCATAAAACAACACAATTCTTAAAAAATTTCAAGTTGAAGGAGACTTTTATAAAAACGTTTTTGGTACAGAGACTTAATCGAAAATATAAAAAATGTGTTGGTTTTTGTATAATTTTAATAATTAATTTCAATTATTAAGAACATAGTAATCACTTTGAAAACCTTCTTCCATAAACTCACTTAATCTTTTTTGCCTTTTTAAAATGTATTCAAAAAAGTATTTGGAAAGTGATTGTAAATTGTATCTTATATCTAATCATCATCAATCATATCATAAAAGATAAATTTTAAATATATTTATAATATAGTACTGATGTTGTTATACTCATATAACGGGTGTTACTTCATGCACCATATCTATATCTACAATTGACCTAAAACATGCCTTTTTTCATAACTCATAATTATATTTTATTTGTTTATACTTTTTTGTCCAATCAAAAGATAAGTATTTATAGGTCAAATGTATAGAGGTGGTGTATGAAAAATTAGAGGTGGTGCATGAAGAAATAGCCATTATGGAAAAGGAGATGCTCTTTTTACCTTTTTCAGTGAAATCAAAGTAAACACCATCTCTCAAATTATGTTAAAAATAATAATTCACTCATCAAATACTTTATTTCAAATGAACATTTATTTAAATAATAAGATAATTTAAGAAATAAAAATATTATAAATTATATATATATTTTAATAGAGTTAATAACATCTTTAACATATTCAATCTTGAAACTCAATTCTTTCAAAAAAACTATGCTAGGAGTGTTCAAGCGGGAGTCAAGTAGAATAGCGTCAAGCTTGATTTGTGTTTGACATTGAAACCCGAGCTCAATCAAGCCTATTTTTGAAACTCAAGATTAAACTTGATGAATGTATCGATACTCGATAAGATTTTGAAAAATAATTATGTGTGTGTATCAATGACTTAATGATTCGACTCTATACAAACTGTAAATATATGAAATTTTGATTAGGCTCAACCTAACGTATCAAATCGTTTAATAATCTAGTAACTTGTGCTTACATCAAGTCGATTTTGAATAATTTGCAAATTAATGTTGACAGTTGCCTCAACTATATTACGCTCATATATTATGCCCTAACAAAATAACTAATACAACTAGTCATTTAAAAGGATTACCAAATGAACTCGAGATGAGTATGGTTTAATACTTAAGAGAACACCTTAGCAACTACTTGTAATGCCCCCTATCAACCACAGTCTAGTTTTTTGCTAGCTTTAGTCTAGAACTATAATATCTCATTAAACGCCAAGCATCCCTCTGATGTTGGCTCGTGAAAAAGGAACGAGTATACTTCTTTGCTGGCTTGACTTCAGAATTAGTAGAGGTAGGAAGCGATCACCGGTTTATCCCATTAAGCGTAATCCTGCGAGCCTATGAAAGGACTACTCTTTTTGGACTGTGAGCGACGACACCATATCAGAGCTTAGTGAGAGACAATAAACGAGATATAACTGCTCTATAATTGCTTGATTTATAAGTCTTGCCAAAGTTCTAGACCTGAATAAAGCAGTCTGGCCAGTCGTATTTGTTTTTGCTTTTCTTCCCTTGTTCTTTTTTTATGGCACAATTAGTTGGAGCTATTAGTAGATGTAGTTTTTTTGTAAGAGTTGAAGCTTTTAATTTTTATACATGTGTTTAGTAAAAGTAATTTTAGTTGTAACTTTTAATATTTAAATGACATAAAAAATATTAATATTAATTAAAAAGTTAAAGTTGATAGTTATTAGAAGGGTAACAAAGTTATTTTATTTGACCAAAACCTCAAACTTCTTTTGGGAGATACTTCAAGTAGCTTACATAATAGAGTTTTTAAGAGCTTTTATTTTTTATTCAAAAGTTTAAACTCATACCAACCAAACAAAGCTTTTAAGCTTCAGTTTTCAAAAATTAAAAGTTAAAGCTTTCAAAAAACCTCATTGCCAAACACGCCCAAAGTCATTTCCAACAATATTCATTTCTTTATTTCTAAATTTAAGAACATAATGCCATGCTTAGTTGATTAAAAAAAAAAGTCTCGGGTTTTGTTTATAATCCAAACATGTTTATTTGCTTATTTAAAAAAATATATATTTTTTCATAAAATTTTCATATTCAAATTTTATAACTAAAATGTTGAAAACAATTTTTAACTTATTTTCAACAAATTTCAAATTTAAATGAAAATAATTAGTTTTCAAAATTCCAAAATCATGTTTAGAGGGTTTGTTTCAGAATTTTCACTTGTTTTTTAGAAAAGTAAATCTAAAAACATTTTTCAGAAATTTGAAATAAAAAACTAATGAAAAAATTTCATCAACTAAACATTACCTAGTATGGGTGATCAACGGTTTGGTTTATGGGTTCGTTGGTTTCCTCGGTTTGGTTTTTTCGGTTTGAAATTTTTTTTGTCGTAAACCAAAAACTAAACCAAACCAAATTCAAAGCTACATAAACCAAACCATAAACCAAATTCAAATTCGGTTTGGTTTGGTTTATAAACCAAAAAAACCAAATATTAAACAACAAAACTTTCAAGCATCTTTAATTGTCAGATACAATTCCAAAATATAAAGTTAACGTACATAAAATGTTTTACGTCAAAAGAGGATTATCCCTAAAAATATCATGTTTCCAAACAGCCTAACATTCAAGTTTCATATTATTTTCTTCTTCAATCATTTGCTCCCAACGATCATTCATGATTTCACGGCTTCACGCATCATTTTCATTCACACACACACACACACACACACACACACACACACACACCACACACACACACACACACACACACACACATATATATATATATATATATATATATATATATATATATATATATATATATATATATATATATAGGGGTGGGTTCAATGGAAAACCACTATGCATCTGAAAACTATGGAAACCTACGCAAACCGTCCGATTTGGTGCATTTCATGAAAAACGCGGTGGCATGATCGTAAATAAGGTGATGCATCACGCGGGATTTTGATGCATCGCGCGGGAAATTTGATGCATCACGCGGGATTTTGATGCATCACACGGGGAATTTGATGCATTTGTGGTGGTGCAGTGCGGTTTTCACAAGTTTTCAGATGCATGGTGGTTTCCATTGAACCTCCCTCTATATATATATATATATATATATATATATATATATATATATATATATATATATATATATATATATATATATATATATATATATCTGTGTGTGTATTCGGTAATTCGGTTTGGTTTGGTTTGATATCGGCTAGACCATAAACCAATCTAACAACCGAGTATTATAATCGGTTTGGTCTGAAACCAAAACAAAAACCAAATTTTAAATTTGGTTTGGTTTTAATCGGATTCGGTTTGGTTTGGTTTTCAGTTTTCTTGGTGTTGGACCAAATACTGCCCACCCCTATTACCTAGCATCTTCAAAAATATTTATCCATTAAATTTGCTCCATATCAAAGTATATTGACTATCTTCATTACTAAATACAAGAAGTTATTAATTAAAGACGTATTTAGGGGTTAATACAACCTGACTGACTGGTTCATTAATTACTATTTAAATATTAAAATTCTTATTCTTTCTGAATTATAGTCATTAATCTATGTATTAAATAAAATATTAAATACAAACACATGTCGAAATTTATTTATTATTTAAAAATAAAAAATAGTAGAATAATAACACTTGTAAAGTCTACGTGTCATCCTTATAAATAATAAAAAAATAAATATATAGGTGGAGGCTTTGCTAAGACTAAAAAAAGAGAGAGAGAATGTGTAGTCGGTGGCATCATGCAACGTGGTCAATGTTTTTCAAAAGCTTCCAAAATCACTTTTATGGTCCTTAGACACGTGTCCGTCTCTCATGCTTTCTGTTTTACTTCACACATCATCCATACTGACCCTAAAAACGTCTTCCACGTTTTTTCACTTTTTATGATAATCCAATTTAATTTATTGCTCATTCCGTTTTTCCATTTTCTTTTTTCATTTTTATTATTAATAAAGACAATAACAACTAAAGATATGAATCGGATCAAATTCGGATCGGATCGTACCAAAAACGAAATTACCCAAATCTATATATATGAGAAAACATTTATGTGGTATTTGTTTTTTAAGAAGTTAAATGTCTGAAGTCTGAAATTAAGAGGAGACCTTAAAGTCTTAGATTATCTATTTCTCTTAAAATTCAGAATAAAATTTAGAGGTTGTAACCTCTTAAGTCTGAATTTAAACAAATAATACAAATTATGTTAATATCTGAAATTCAGACTTCAGACATAATTCAGACCCTCTTAATTGAAAACAAACACACCCTTAGTGTCACGTATCAATTACTCAAATAATTAAATTTTCATTTTTTCTTCTAATTTTCTTAATGTAACTACTTCAAATTATTCTTTTAATTTTTTTGAAAACCTAATACCAATTACTATCTAATTTAAATATTAGTAATGAAAGTCAATCTAATTAAACGTTTAAATTTTTAAAATCTATTTTAAATCTTAAATTTTTATATTAATTTTATTTATCCATATAATATACAGACTTATTTGGATAATAATTTCTATTAATAAATTACAAATTTAGAATAATTATAAAATTCGATAAGAAAAGACACAAATTATGAATATTATGAAAGAAAGAGTAGTGATTCAATATTTATTTTAAACATCATAGATTATAGAATTAAAAAAATTATAAAAATAATTTAAGAAACCTTCAAATGATGGATAGGAAAAAAACATCGTAACATTTTTAGCTTTATTATAATTAATAGCAATACATAATTAAGACATAATAAATCATTAGATTTATTAATAATTAATATCAACCCTAAAAAATTAGAGTTTTCATTTTTCAAGTGTTCTATATTAACCATTAAATAGATATTAGAGGTAACAAACTAAAATACAGTAACTATAAATTACTTGAATTAATTATTCAAACAAAAAATTATAAATTACACGTGTTAATTGAACGCTACGTCAACTGACAGTCTACTTAAGTTTGAATAATATTTAATTGTCACGTATGTCAATTAAAATTTGATTGGCCTATTTAAAAATAATATTTCATATAAATTAATAAACTATATGAATCAAAAGTTTAAATATGTTCTTTGATAAAAATATATTATTTTTGATTTTATTATTTGTATAGATTTGAGTAATATGACATGCAAATCCGAAGAATATTAAAATTTTGAATTGAGAATATATATTTTTTATTCTTACTTTTGTGCAGTGACGTCTTTTAGGGTGTGCGGGAGGCTCAACCGCACAGAGCCTCTCAATTCCATAGGGTCTCACGGTGATAATAAAGATCCAAATTTAGACCAATAAAAAATTTATATATTTGACATGTATACGTTGTTAATCGGTGCATTAAAATGGAACTCGTGTCATATTCAATTTGATCGTATTATTTATTTTAATTTCTCATTATTAGGTTTTTTGTTATTCCCGACCTCCATTTTACCTATTAAAATTGAGTCTCAAAATGACAAATTTACTATTAAAATATTTAAGGAATTATGTTGTAATCATAAACAAAATGCCTTTGAAATCTCAGAGAATAATAAATAAATAAAGGATCTTAAAAACCAAAATCAAACCGATTAAATTTTTTGATTTGATTTAATCCATTTTTATATGATTTTTTGATTTTCTACTTCAGTCTTAATTCTATCACCAATTCAAAGGCAGTGGAATTTATTGAAAAAATAAATGAAATTTATAAGGGGGGAAGGTAGGTGCATCTGAAAATGGATTTGAAAATGCATGATAAATATCAACTGCATATGTGGCAAAAAGTCAAAAGTGTGCTATGCTTACGTGGCACCATGTATATCTCTAGTACTCTGTACTCTTGCCAACTCACTAAACAACTGGTTTGATGAGCTTTTGTATTTCTATATCTGGATATTTTTGTTAAAAGTGGGTTAATATTAGGGGTGAGCTCGGTACCGGACCGTACCGAACCGGTACCGATCCCGAAAATATCGAAACCGAATTATTAGTTTTGAAAGAACCGAATACCGAACCGTATAATTTTATACGGTGCCGGTTCGGTTCCGAATACCGAATTCTAGCTAATTTAAAAACCGAATACCGAACCGAGAGTACCGAATACCGAATTTTAGCTAATTAAAAACCGAATACCGAACCGAATATATTAATTCGGTATCGGTCGGTACCGGTACCGGTTCGGGTTCGGAAAACGGTACCCGTCGCTCACCCCTAGTTAATATTGATAAAAATTATTTTTTTTCTTTTAATTAAGTTTCAGTCTTTTTTGTCGTTTAAATTCTTTGATATTTTTTGTCTTTCGTATTTAAAAGTGTATGTGTGGGTTATTTAATAGGTTATTAACCGGTAAATGCAGAAGAATATAAACAATAACAAGAAATGTTCAGTGACTTAATTGTTAAAAAGTAAAAAATAAATTTGGTTTTTTTAATCTTAAATCACCGGCTTAACAGGTAGCAGATGAAAAATATGTGTGCATTTGGTTTGCTGGTATTCAAGAGAATTAGAGGGGAAAGAATTCCAATTGTAACCGATTCATACGTTTGTTTCAACTATTATTTGGAATAATATACCTTCAAGATATAATTTTTCCAATTAATGAAGGAAAATGTCAATCTATCACACTTTGAATGGAAACATGGAATTCAATTTCTTTCAAGAAAAGAAAATGGTATTACAGAAATATACCTAACCTAAAACCTCATATCATTATACCTCACCTTATCGCACTCATTCTTACCCATCCACCCCAACCTTTACTCTATGAGTCCACCCTATCCTACTACATACCTACCTCATTCCATAACCCACCAAACCCCACCCACAACGATCCAGCCCACTCCAAATTATCCTTCTTACCTTCACGTTACTCGCCTTATCCTCCCACCCTATCTTACATATCCCATCCTTTCCTACACCCCAGCCAATCCAACACACCCTGCACCACCCTACCCTTCCTACCCATGTCACCTTATCCTACCAACCGCACCTTTCAACACCTACCCACTCATGACCCATGTCATCCTACGTGCTCCCATACCGAACTACCTAGCCACAAAAACTACCGTATCCACTCTAACATCTACACTCCCTATCCATATGACCCACTTGGCCTACCACACCCAACAGTACCCTACCCACCCCACACATCCTACTTTACCCTACTCTACCTACCATGCCAATACTCAATTTACCTTGCCCAACATTACCTATCCTATCATTATTCGTCCATACTATCACCCTATCCTACATATCGTATACACCCTATCCATTCTACCTTACCATAACTTACCCACCCCCGCTTATATAAAGCAAGAAGAAAACGACAATAAAAAATTCAAAAAGTATTATTATTATTTTTTTTTTTATCATTTGACCTTATTTAATTGTAATTGTTTTGACAATTTTATGGACCAAACACAAATGTGAATTAATTCCAATTTAATTTCTAGCCAATAATAGAACTCACCATGGTCATGAATTTATAGGTTTCGGTTCCTAAAATTGAGTCACAATGAACAAATTGTCTAGGCTTCGTGTCTTTACTCCATTTACCACAAGCTTTTAGAGCCACATGAGGATGATTTTAGCTCAAACCTTCCAAAAATCTTCAAATCATAACCCTAACCCTAACTGTAACAACCTAGCTTTTAACTAAGCTTTAATTTTAGTATTCTGAGTTAATAATGTAATTTTATTACATTATTTGTTTTGTAATTTAATTAATTAATGAAAATTATTAATTAAGTTAAATATTTATGTTACAAATTATTAGATGATCAAATTAAAGTGATGTAACATACAAACTTAGAAGGGTTAAAGGTGCATACAACAAGTTGAACATATATATAAAAAAACTAAAAATGAGCATAATGCTCATTAACCCCAAATTAAAGAAATCAAACTTTCTCTCTCTTCTTTCTTTCATCCTACGGTTCCTTCACAAAAATTTATCAAGATTCATAAATTTTGCAATAAATTTATGAATTGAAGTCAAGAGAAGTTACCACAATCATCCAACAACAAGAAACTACAAAGAATTCAAGGTAAATCTATTTAAAGATCGAAATATTATGAGTTTGGTTCGGTTTTGTGAAAAACCGAAACCTAAGATTATAACATGAAATTTACATGTTGCATGTTGAATATTTCAGTAGATAATCATGTATTGAAGTTATTAAATGTTAAAGAAACAAAAATCAATGGTTGGATCGTCCAAATATAGGAGAAATCGAAATTTTTGTAAAATTTTAGTGTTCTTGGCAAAAAGTGCTTATTTTGGATGATTTTGACCAAATAATTGTGTTAATGATAGGGAAAATTGTATAAAAACAACTCAAATATGATAATATAACTTTATTTAAAGTTGCATGTTAATAAAAATGTGTTTGGTGAAATATTAGTGAAAATCCGTATGCATAAAGTTAGAACACCAAGAACAAATTCTGGGAATTTCTAAGTGATGAATCTGAATTCGGATGGGACCGAATTCGGATTAGACACCAATTTGGATCCCATCTTGGGTGCCTTACTTCGGATGAAAGTTTGAGTCGAACTCGGATGATGCCCTTCGGATGGTCCGAATCCGGATGTCTTATTTTTGATAATTTAAAATTACAAATAAATGATTACAATTACAATACCCATGATTATATGATGAAAGATTAATAAATAAAGCAACATGATCTATATACTATATATATATATATATATATATATATATATATATATATATATATATATATATATATATATATATATATATATCTTTTGAGAATTCAAAGAAAACAAAGAAAATGAACAAATAAATGATTGATGAGTTATCTGTTATCAGAATCAGATCAAATAAAGATTTTAAAGCTAAAAGCTAATGATATTGCTATGATATAATTCTGGACAGGTTCAGATAAATTCTGAACAAAGAACTAAAGATTTAAAGATATTGAAAGTGGATCACAGATTTGAAAAGAAAAGCCAGAGCCCAGAAAGACATGATTAAAGATAAAATCCTGAGATAAATGGTGGATTTAATCTGCTTGATAAAGACCACAGAACCAGTGAGTTACAGATTTTCAGTTTTGCATGCTAGATTCCGGTTGAGACATATTGTTGATGATAGTTTATTTGACATTCATACCTGCTCAGCTGGTTTGTGACCTGTGCACACCATGGTTCGGTGATGCCCTGTGGATCATGATAGCTATTTGACTTATCATTCCGCATGACATTGTACTTACAGTTCATTTCAGAAATTGCTATGAATTTATTGCTATCATGACTTTGATTACTATGCTTTCCTTATTGATCGCATCTTTGACATATTGATTCAGCTTAGCATGATTAGCCTTGTCAGTCTATTGTTCTAGACCTAGCCTGTCACCAGTTCTATTGAACTTGGTATTGATACTCCGATGTTCCCCCATGATGACCGCTGGCAGCTAGCCCAACATAAGTGGATAGCTTCCACTAAAAGCGTGAGCGTGGGCTGAACATCATCCGACTCTATGACGACTATGTCTCAATCATGAGTGGCTGTAGCGGCAGTCTAGACATATCATGCTAGACACATGATCCGCTTGATTAATGCATGTAATCTGAAAATCTATATTCTCACTAAGCTTTGCTTACAGATGTTGTTTACACTTTTTACAGGAAAAGATAAAGGAAAGTCACCTGCTGGACCCAGTTCTTAGGTCTTATAAAATCAAGATTGAAGTTTTCTATAGACCACTACTCAACAAACCCTTCGTACTGATTGGCAGATGATAATTGTGGTGGTCTGGGTAGATTGATTTGATTGTATGATGACATGAATTAGATTAGTCTTGTACCCTTTATAAGGTTAATTTGAAAACTGTAATTTGCACTAAAACGGTATTAAACTTAATCCTATTATTTTGTACTTGTAATTTGAAATTCCACAATATAATTACTCTATCTTAGTTATGATTGATATCGTGTTGCATGATGTGGGACCTAGACTCTGACGACTGCCCCGTAAGGGGTGGTCTTCACACTAACCCTACTCTGACTCTTTTTTTTTTCTTTTCTTCATTCATATACATGCATGCATGCATGCATAAATACATACATACATACATACATACATACATACATACATACATACATACATACATACATATATATATATATATATATATATGTGTGTGTGTGTGTGTGTGTGTGTGTGTGTATGTATGTATGTATGTAGACACACACATGTATTAATACATATTTTTTTATAAAATATACATGAATAAACTTTTTGTTACATATAGATATAAATTTTTTAATAAAGATACAGAATTAGTATTATTGTTTGTCATACATAATTATTTTTCATGCTTTCTAAATATAGATAAATAGCAATTGTTATAATCTAACAGAAACTCAGATATTAAGAAATTACCAAGAGTTGTGAAAACCCTTTTGATGCATATATTTCTCTCTACAAAATCATGCCTTTGATAAATCTTGATGAACCTATTTATATACAAAAAAATCACTATTCCCTATTTAATGAAATTACTATTTGATGTTGCTTACACACTTGGTAAAAGAAGAAGAGAATTCATCATCCATAATTGTCCTTTTATAACACTCCCCCTTGGATGATAATTTTAGTAAGAGTTCAACCACGAAATGCTGCCTCATTAAAAACCTTGCTAAAGAAAAAACCCAGTGGGAAAAAACTTTAGTCAAGGGAAAAAGAGTACAGCGAGTGGTTGACTCCCCCTCATATTGTCATCTGAAAATCATCACATGTTTTGTACATGTCGCATTCCAATGTTGTGGACATGTTTTCTGAAAATCGCTTTGGGAAGTGCCTTTGTAAAGAGATCTGCTGAATTGTTACTAGACTGAATGTATTTCATTTCAATCTGATTGTCCTTTATGAGATCTTGCGTGTAAGCGAAAAATCTTGGTGGAATATGTTTGGTTCTGTCACTCTTGATATATCCTTCTTTCATCTGCGACACGCAAGTTGCATTGTCTTCATAAATCAAAGTTGGACTTTTGCTCATCTCTAGTCCACAAGAAGACAAAATAAGTTCTGTCACAGATTTCAGCCATACACTTTCTCTACTAGCTTCGTGTAGTGCAATAACTTCAGCATGATTTGAGGATGTTGTAACAAGTGTTTGCTTCTGAGAACGCCAGGAAATTGCAGTACCACCATTTAAAAACACGTATCCTGTTTGAGATTTTGCTTTGTGTGGATCAGATAAGTAACCTGCATCTACATATCCAAGTAAACCTTCTTTTGAATTGTTAGAATAAAATAATCCCAAATTAGTGGTTCCTCGAAGGTATCGGAAAACGTGTTTGACTCCATCCAATGTCGTTTGGTGGGAGCTGAACTAAATCTTGCCAACAGATTTACTGCAAAAGAAATGTCAGGTCTTGTACAGTTTGTAAGATACATTAAAGCTCCAATTGCACTAAGATATGGTACTTCTGGACCAAGTAAATATTCATTCTCTTCTTGACGACGAAATGGATCCTTATCAACATTAAGTGATCTAACAATCATTGGTGTGCTTAAAGGATTTGCTTTGTCCATGTTGAAACGTTTTAAGACCTTTTCCGTATAATTTGATTGATGCACAAGTATGCCATTGTGCATGTGCTCTATCTGTAAACCAAGACAATATTTGGTTTTTCCAAGGTCTTTCATTTCAAATTCTTTCTTTAATAACACAATTACCTCATTTATCTCATTAATTGTGCCAATAATATTTAGATCATCAACATAGACAGCTATGATAACATATCCAACCTTTGTCTTCTTTATAAACACACATGGACATATTTGATTGTTTGTGTATCCTTTACTTATCAAATAATCACTCAATCGATTATACCACATGCGTCCAGATTGTTTCAACCCATATAAAGATCTTTGCAATTTGATCGAATACATCTCTTTGGGTTTGTTTCCTAATGCTTCTGGCATTTTAAATCCTTCAGGAATTTTCATATAAATATCACTATCAAGTGATCCATACAAATAAGCCGTAACAACATCCATTAGACGCATTTTCAAATTGTTAGCAACGGCAAGACTAATTAGGTATCTAAAAGTGATTGCATCCATTACTGGAGAATATGTCTCCTCATAATCAATTCATGGTCGTTGAGAAAAACCTTGAGCCACAAGTCTTGCTTTGTATCTTGTAATTTCGTTTTTCTCATTTCGTTTTCTTATGAACACCCATCTGTATCCTACTGGTTTTACAGCTTTAGGTGTGAGGATGATAGATCCAAAAACTTTTTGTTTATTTAACGAACTTAATTCAACTTGCATAGCTTCTTTCCATTTAGGCCAGTCAGATCTGTTTTGACATTCAACCACAGACTTTGGTTCTGGATCATCATTTCCAGTAATGATATCATATGCAACAGCATAAGAAAATTTTTCATCAATATCTTCCATCTCATTTCTTTCCCATATGATATTTGTATGGACATAACTGATTGCAATCTCAGTATTGGAGTCATCTATTTCCACTTCTTTGGAAATATCGTTATTTTGCGTTTCTCCAGGAACACTTTTCTTATTATCAGTTATATTTTCAGAGGTCTTTCTCTTTCGAGGATTTTTATCCTTGGAACCAAATGGTCTTCCACGTTTCAGACGTGCTTTTGATTCTTGAGTGATTGATGTGCCGCTAGCACACCTTTTTGTTTTAATAAAAATGGGAAATAACTAAGCTAAACTAGCGGACAAATAGGCAAGTATCACCTATCGTTTACTAATATAGTTTAGGTAAGCCCGAATATCGAACACAGGGACAGAGATGAAATAAGAAAAACAGATGATAGCTAAAGATTAGTTAAAAATTGAATTGGTGTTTAAGAATGATTTGAACCGAAAATTCCACAACTTAATTAACACACAATGAAATTTATCACTGAGAAAAACTTATATCAAAAGATGTAATCATTTGGAATCTTTTCCCCTAAACATTGGATAACGACAATAAGCATAAGGATAAAATGAATATAACAAGGATTAACTATTATTCATATAAAGATCACTCAATAAAATGAATAAACATTAATCCTAGAATTAATTCTAAATGTGTAAAGATCACTCAACTACACATTTATCAAAAACTCATTTAGCAAGCAATAACCATAACATTATCAAGATCACTCAAGAATAATGTTATAATCCTCAAAAGATTAATTAACTAAAATATGTAGATCACTCAATCATATTAAAGTTAAACATTCAAATATTATCAATCCACTTGCAAATATGATCTAATCATGAAAATAATCAAATTTAACGATCTCAAAGTGGTTTATAATTAGACTCACATCCAAATCACAAACCTTGATATTATGTTTGATCAAAATACTGAATGAAATCCCTTTTTGAATCTCACAATATCAAAACTACCAACAAAGTAATTTGTTAATAATGAATGACTAAATATTGACTCACATCACATAAATATATCATCCAAGATCATACATTCATCATTTATCTCAAACATTATATCAAAAATCTATTTCATGAAAAGATCAACGGTAAATATATTCATTCTAACCACGAAAAATAACATCATCCAATGTTTAGGGTTTTTAACCCCAAATGATTACAACAAAACACTACTCCATATTTTGGAGTAAATCCATCAAGAACACAATGAAAATCATAAGTTTACACATAATCAAAAGATTGAGATACGAGTAAACTCCCCAAATGATGATTCTTGATGTAGCAATGTTGTTCCCTCTTGATGAAGTCTTTGAAATCAGCTGAAATCCCCTTTTCTTCTCCAAAACGAGCAGAGTTTCTATGTCAAAAAATGGTGAAAAGTTCGTTTCTCCTGCTGAAAAGAATGAAAGGTTTATATATCTGCGGTCGACTCGGCGAGTCACCAGAATCGACTCGGCGAGTCGATGACATGTCGAATTCTCATTGGACCGGTCGTAACAACCCGCACGTACAAACAACAGCCCACTCGGCGAGTCACCAGAATCGACTCGGCGAGTCGATGAAGTGTCGAATGCTCATTGGACCGCCAGTAACAGCCATCACGTACAATCATCAGTCCACTCGGCGAGTCATCCATATGACTCGTCGAGTCAAAACTTTCTGAAATCTGGATATTCTGAATTTAAGATCCACTCGGCGAGTGGATGATTTGACTCGGCGAGTCAAATCCTGCTGGAGCCCAAATCTTCATCTTTTCTACAATAAAGGCTGAAATCAAACAAATTTCGTAAATGCCCAACATTGATAATCGGGAACAATAAAAATAGGTAAAATAGAGGAAAAATATCGCCAGAAAATATATGTAAATTTTGCGATATCAGTGATTTTATCATCAGCTCTTTTATTTGGAATTTCTATTCTAGCAGGTGTATTAGCCACTGAAACATATGATTTAGTCACTCTTTTAGTATCAGTAAATGCATCAGGCAGTTGATTTGCAATTTCTTGTAAATGCATTATTTTCTGAACTTCTAGTTCACATTGTTTTGTCCGAGTGTCAAGATGAATTAATGATGGTTCACACCATGATACATCCTTCTCTTTGCTTTTATTTTCTCCCCGTAATGCTGGGAAAATTGCCTCATTGAAATGGCAATCAGCAAACCGTGCTGTGAAAACATCACCTGTCAGTGGTTCAAGGTATCTTATTATAGAAGGTGTTTCATACCCTACATATATACCCAATCTTCTTTGAGGTCCCATTTTTGTACGTTGCGGTGGTGCAATAGGAACATATACTGAACAACCAAAGATTCGAAGATGGGAAATGTTTGGCTCATGACCAAAAGCAAGTTGTAGAGGAGAAAATTTATGATAAGCACTTGGTCTTATACGAATCAGCGATGCAGCATGTAAAATTGCATGTCCCCAAACAGAAACAGGAAGTTTTGTCTTCATTATTAATGGTCTAGCTATTATCTGAAGACGTTTAATTAATGATTCAGCTAAACCATTTTGTGTATGAACATGAGCAACTGGATGTTCAACACTAATTCCAACAGACATGCAATAGTCATTGAAAGCTTGAGATGTAAATTCACCAGCATTATCAAGCCTTACCTTTTTAATGGTATAATCAGGGAAATGTGCTCTTAATTTAATAATCTGAGCAAGAAATTTAGCAAAAGCCACATTACGGATTGACAATAAACAAACATGAGACCATCTGCTTGATGCGTCTATTAAAACCATGAAGTATCTAAATGGTCCACATGGCGGATGAATTGGTCCACATATATCACCTTGAATTTTTTCAAGAAACATTGGGGTTTCTTTTCCAATTTTAGTTGGTGAATGTTTCACAATAAATTTACCAAGAGAACATGATGTACATGGGATCATCTTACCTGTTTGAGGGATCTTCTGGTCCTTCAATGGATGTCCATTTGTACTATCAATTATCCTCTTCATCATAGTTGTTCCTGGATGACCTAATCTGTCATGCCATAAACTTAATTCTCCAGGATCATAACATTTTTCTTTGACAACCAGATGTGATTCAACCATGTTTATATATGTATAATGTAAACCAGAACCAAGTGTTGGTAGTCTTTCTACTACATGGTTATTGTCAATAATATGCATAAATTTCTCATTCTCTATCGTCACAGTCTGAGTATTATACCCATTAAGGTGTATGTCATTGAAACTCAACAAGTTTCTTTTAGACTTTGGTGAAAATAGAGCATTATTTATCAAAAACCTTGTACCATTAGGTAATATAAAATGAGTCTTTCCAGTTCCCTCAATCAGATCTGCAGGACCTGATATGGTATGTATATTTGCTTTACTTGGCTTTAATTCTGAAAAGTATTTCTTCTTTTTAAGAATTGTGTGTGTTGCTCCACTATCTGGTATACAGATGTCTCCTGAATTTGCTTGATGTAGTTCTTCGATAAAATTCATTTTAGACTCGTTTAATTCTTGATTTAATTGCAGAGCTCTTCGTGCTGATAACATGTTATAATCTAACAGAAACTCAGATATTAAGAAATTACCAAGAGTTGTGAAAACCCTTTTGATGCATATATTTCTCTCTACAAAATCACGCCTTTGATAAATCTTGATGAACCTATTTATATACAAAAAAAAAAAAAATCACTATTCCCTATTTAATGAAATTACTATTTGATGTTGCTTACACACTTGGTAAAAGAAGAAGAGAATTCATCATCCATAATTGTCCTTTTATAACAGCAATTACTTTTTGGTCATCATTTTATACTTTTTTATAATAATATATATACCTAGTAATTACTTTTTATTATTAAAATTTATAAATGTACCCTTAATATCATCCAAAAACTAGATACTCTTTCGGATTGGACCATACACACACACACACATATTCAGATTTTTCAGAGCACACCGATATCTAATAGCTAACTTGGTCTAACCAATAATGAAATCATGGCTATGCCACTAATTTCAACTATAAGCTTCTGTTCTAGTTCCAAATTCAACTAGTTTTTACCAAAGAATTCCTGATTTCAATGTAGAAATTCATATTAACGTACCACAAGTTTGTTTGTTAATTTTTATAACTTTAATAATACTTTTATACCAACAATCTGTCTTTCTCTTATGCTTTTCTTTTTAAAATAGATTAGTTAGTTTGTGTCCAACAAATTATTCTTAAAAATAGTACTTATCCAGTTTTTTAATTTGATATAAAGAAAAGTCACATGAAATACATATAATTATTTTTTTTTTAAATAACTATTTAATTTCTAATGTACATTCATTACCTTTACAATTATTTTAGTTTGTAATGTTGTATGATGTGAGTTAAAATAATATATTATAAAAGGTCTCATATCATTTGAGATGGTATGAAATATTTGTCATATGACATGACATAGTAAACAATAAACATAAATTTGTATATGAAAAAGGCTAAAATCTTAACGATTGGAAAGAGAACGACGCTGATAAAATTTATACATAGTTCGCTATTGATATACTATCTATCATTTTTTCGTGCAACATCAAAGGTTTAGAAAAATATCGTTACGGGCAGGGGTGGGCAATATTTGGTCCAACACCAAGAAAACCGAAAACCAAACCAAACCGAATCCGATTAAAACCAAACCAAATTTAAATTTTGATTTTTGGTTTGGTTTCAGACCAAACCGATTATAATACTCGGTTTTTAGATTGGTTTATGGTCTAGCCGATAGCAAACCAAACCAAACCAAATTACCGAATACATACATACATACATACATACATACATATCTAAATGAAAATGATGTGTGAATCCGTGAAGTCATGAATGATCGTTGGGAGCAAATGATTGAAGAAGAAAACAATATGAAGCTTGAATGTTAGGCTGTTTGGAAACATAATATTTTTAGGATTAATGTCTTTTGACGTAAAATATTTTATGTATGTTAACTTTAAATTTTGGGATTGTATTTGTCAATTAAAGATGTTTGAAAATTTTGTTGTTTAATATTTGGTTTATAAACCAAACCAAACCGAATTCGAATTTGGATTATGGTTTGGTTTATGTAGCTTTGAATTTGGTTTGGTTTGGTTTTTGGTTTAGGACAAAAAAAATTTCAAACCGAAGAAACCAAACCGAGGAAACCAACGAACCCATAAACCAAACCGTTGATCACCCCTAGTTACGAGGGTGTGCAAAAAAGATCAATTGGGTGTCATGGTAGAAAATCCCTACAAGCAAAAGTAATGGGGCTTGGGCCTTGACTGCCTTCGAGCAAAAAACTTGTGTCTGCTCGGGAAAGTATTATCTAAACAATTACAGAATCCAAGATACCCAAAATCGGATGATTTAAAAATATGATTTGATATTATCACATTATTTGAAATTGTTATAAAAAATAAATTAGATCAAATATTCAAATATCTAATATCTGAATATTGGACTATCCAAATTTTCAACCCGAATGCTTGGATTGATATGTTTCTTAGGAACCCTATAGAGAAAATAGATACCACAACTTAACAATAACAAATGAGATAAATAACATCTTTATTAATCAATACACATGTTTCACCTTTGTTTTTTTCTTTAAATAAAAAAAAAAATTCTCACACCACATTTTTTAAGGATTGTCAACTTTTTAGTGTTTTGACCTGACACACGCTTTCTGAATTAGACAAAAAATTATTTTAGGAGTAAGAATTATCATCCGTTATGTCACATTTTTTAATTTATGTCTATATGATGTGACAAACGTTTTTTGCTACAAAAGTCAGGATATTAAAAAAAGTAATGTTCATTGCATTGTTTTACTTTGGTTAATAGTTACACAAAAAAAAGAAAATTTCTAAAAAAGTGAATATATAATAATTTTGTTGATATCGAAAGTTAGGAATATAAACATCACATTCCAAAATCATGTTAAATGTTTTCTTACATTGTTTTCCAAGTATATAATAACATACATATTTTGTATATCTTTTACCTTAAATGTTCATACAAAAAATTTACTTTTTCTACATATTGACAATGTGAAATTTAATAATTTTTTTCCAAACAAACCATGAAAAAAATAAGATAAACATGAAACGAAGATGATATAAATATTCTTATGACTAATCATAAATATGTCTGAATGATAAACCGGTCATTGATATTACTTTATTAAGATCTATTCGAATATTTGCTTACAAAGATTCCGTTTATTTCCAAAAGTTATCATATGGTCTTGAATAAAGTTTGGGGGCATTAAACCCCCTGGCCCGAAGTTGTAACAGAAATAGAGTATATTAGTTCGCACATGATCACAATCGCGATCCATTGAGCGTGGCCGCGATGGGTTTGAGATGGTGCAAGGTCGAGCTTAGGCTAGGGTTCATGTGCACGGGTTGTCTTGGGAGTGTGCCTCGCAATGGGGCAGCACGACTACGATTGGGAGCGTGTGGTTGCGATCAACCCTGTTTGGGCCAAACTTGGGCTTTGGGCTTTAGGGCCAGTTTGGGCTATGCTTTGAGGTTCTATCAGTTATGTTATCAGTTACTGAGTATCCAGGGTTTACCTATTGGCTCGGATTATTGTGTTGGGACCCGTTATGTGTTCAATGGACTGGTAGAGATCGGTTTGTGGCATTATACGTGGTGTCATAGCTAGAGTTAGCTACAATCATCCAGGTAAGTACACGAGTCTTTTTAAAGGGCCTGCTTTCTTCTTCGTGTTTATACATGTTTATATGATATATGTGATTATGTCATGTGCAATGGAAGTTGTACCTCATCTATAAATCCCACCTTGTTTATTATTATTATTATTATACTATGCATGTGTATGTAACCTTGAGCTTGTAAGATGAGATCCATTACAGAGTTATCCGTGATGGGCTATAGTGTGAGCTGAGTAACCTTATTTAGCCATGAGTAGGGTTACGATACATATATATATATATATATATATATATATATATATGTGTGTGTGTGTGTGTGTGTGTGTGTATGTATGTATATATGTATGTATATGTATGTATGTATGTATGTATGTATGTATGTATGTATGTATATCGCATTGATTATTGTCAGGTCGCTATTGTGTCTTTTTATTCCTGTCAACCTTCATAAGTGTGGCTTGATAGCAGGGGGAATGATCTTCCCATTTGAGATGTAAATTTTGGTGTGTTGTTGTATATCAATCTCTAATGAAGATATCAGTAATGAACGAGATGCATGTGAGGGTATGTAGAGCTACTAGTGACTACTATGGGTTATATATGTGCTTGTGATTACACTTATTCTGCAGAGTCTAACCCTTGTGTACTCATGAGTTGTCAAGCTTACATATTTAAGTCTAAGTGTGTATCTCAGAGCGTTAGAAGATAGGACCGCCAGCTCCAGAGTCGAAGTAGGAGATATTATCTATCGTCGAGGATTCTTACTTCATTGTAACAGTATGTTGACATCACTTCTGGGAATCTTGGATAAATGCATCACATTTTTCAGTTTTATGTATCCATCTGATGCAGAAGACCGGGCCTTAGAATACTTGGAGGCCCATGACCACATTGGCTCACTAAAATGGCCATAACTTGGGCCTCGGGTATCCGATTTGGGCTTATAATATATCAAAACGACCGTATGGACAGGCCCGACGTGCTGGCAAACGGCCGTAGGCGGTTTGGGCCCTGCTTTTCGCCCAAAAAGGCCCCGAAGACTACTTAATTTGCATTTTTCTATTTCTCTTTCAGTTTGGGCTTTAGTTTTTTGGCCCGTGTGTTTGGCCCATTATCATTTTGGCCCGTTTATGTTTTTCTGTTTCTTTTTAATATTGTAAAGTGTGAACTTGGATGGTCACTTTCAATTTTTATGAAACTTCAGTTTTCTCTCCCAAATTTGTGTTCTTTGTGTGAACCAATTTTGAAGGCCAAATTCGCGGTATTCTTGTGAATCAACGTGAGTTTGGTGAAGATCTTCCGGGTATTCGTGGAATCAACAGATTATCTTTGGTTTTCTATTTGCTACGCTGCATCACCATCGAACATGGTTTTATTATGTTTGTATTAAATTTTTAATTAGGGGTGAGCAAAGAAACCAAAAAACCAAGACAAAAAACCGAATCAAAGAAAAAACCATATGTTTGGTTTGTGTGTTTTCTAAACACCGCAATTTGCGGTTTGGTGAGCGTTTCGTTCAAAAAACAAACCAATATTAACCGAACCGTACCAATACTTTTATAAATAAGTATATATTATAATATATTTATTATTTTATGATTTTGTCAATTGTATATATACAAGTATATATATGAGTATATATTTATTATTTTATATGTATTGACAACATTGATGAGGTTTAAAGGCTTGATGACGAGTAAAATTTCTATTTTCTAATCTATATTTTAAATACTTATTTAATTTGAAGTATTTAATATTTGTATTTTATGACAATCAAACAACTTGTATACATGCATACATATACATATTTGTATATACATATGTGTGTGTGTCTATACATACATACATATATATATATATATATATATATATATATATATATATATATATATATATATATACATATATATATATATAGATATACATATATATATATATATACATATATATATATATATACATATATATATATATACATATATATATATATATATATAGATATATATATATATATATTACTTAATAAGTAATGTTATAATTAACATTGTTTAACCCATAAAGAAAATGAAAGACAATAAACATAAATAAATTAAAAGATGGAGTTTTCTAACATTATAAATGGCAGTAAAACATTAAAAGATGGTGGTAAATACTCATCATTCATGAATACTTATGTTAATTTTAAAAACCGAAAAATTGAGAACCGCACCAACCCGCAAAGAAAACCAAAAAACCGTACAAACTCGGTTTTTTTAAAAACCGCACTTTCTGTTTTGATTTTATACAAAAATCGCACAATGCATGCACAACCCTGGTTTTAATTACTAGTGTCTGTGCAAACCTATGACATGTGTTAATTAATAAATATTATATGCGATATTGTCACTTATGATATTTTTGTGATGTTACATTATTTGATGAAAATGAAGTGTAATATCCTCGAAATATTGACAAAATAAAAAAAAAATAATATTATGATTAGTATGGAATTAGGGATGAGTTTACGATTTAGGTGTATGAGTGAATCAATGAGTTTTATTTTATTGTAATTTAAATTCAGTCTTTTATTTCTATATTATAATTTAATTTTCAGAATTTAACTTTACTTTTAATTCTTATATTTTATAATTGATATTTGAAAATTTTATTAATACAAATTTTATATGGTGTTGCAATACATGAGAAATAATTTTTATATAGATGTTGCATGCATAATGATTTGTTAATCAGTTATGACTAATGATTTTAATGAATCAACGAACAAACAATGATGTTTCATGTTCATTCACTTAAGTTTAGTTAAAAAAATAATAACCATGAACATTTAAATGTATGTTTTTTAATGCTCGTTTATTTAAGATTACCTGTGCAAACGAACGAACATTCTTTCACTCTGTAAATGATTTGATGTAATGGTAGTTTAGTTTTCGCTGTAATTGTTAGAGTGAATAATCTGTGTATACATTCCAACATACTCTTATTTGTGCAATATGACATTATCACTCAATACCTAAACACTCGAGACAACCATAAAATTTATGTGATTTTCAAAAGATGAAATCATAAAATTTATGTGCCCGATTGATGATTTATGGCAATAAAATCCTATAAAAAGTAGTTTAAAATTTTAAATTATCTCGCAAGTATGGTTTAACGATTGATTTTTCAGATTCTACAGAAAAAAGTCAATAGTCTTGCTTCTAACATCTTGGATTGTTATCTTATTTTCGAACAGATGCTGCCTACAAGTCTCACTGGTCCTTCTGTACAATTGATATGGGCTTAAGCCCATCATATATTTCTTTTTCTTTTTTCATTGAGGCCAAGATCCGGCCTCTATTTCTTAAAAGATTAAAAACGCTTGAAAATTACATCTGAAATTAAGTGTGATCTTAAGTTTTAAAATTAAACTGCTCTTGATTAGATCTCAGGTTACTCTTTCCCTCTTAAATTTAAAAAGAAATCTTAGATTTATCAACCTCTTAACTCCGAACGCAAACAAACAGTTTAATGTAATTTCAGATCTAAAATTCAGATTTCAAAACTATTTGAGAGGCTCTCTTTTATTGTTTTATTATTATTTGTCAAATTCGACACTTCGGCATTTGGAGTCATTCCATGATCCAAATTTCAGGTTACTAGATTCATTGCAAAACTATAAATTTAAATTTGCATAGCACTATAGAATTTTAAACACATTAGATAAAATCAATCACTCGTATACAATGATAAATCCATAATAATAAAAAGATAGTCATAATATATTATCCACTAGTCTACTAACTCGTTTCGTATGTAATATGTTGCATGATTTGATTTAAAAAAAATATTTTTTTATATTTACATTATACTTATAATAGTAATAAACAAATACTTTTATTTATTGTATTATACTTATAATAACATAATAAAATATAATAATAAATATTATTTAATTTTAAATTTTAAGGTATATAGTTTTGCTTTTAAAATTAAAATTTTTGATATTTGAAAGTTTTAAATTCTAATGTGATTCTATTTAAATCTAGTTCGTAAATTGGTTTAAATATTAAATACTAGTTTATTCTCCCACGCTATCGTTTTACGTGGAATTTTAATAAAATTTGTTTAATATATAGATAATTTTATAAAAAAAGGTAAATGATAAATGTCACAAATATAGGATTATATGTTTAAAATAGTAACAATTTTTGTATTTTTATCGTAATATAGCCACATTATTTATTATTTATCATTAATAGCAACAACTTTTGTATTTTTTTTACCGATTATAACAAATTTTGACCTGGAAACCTGCTATTGCAGGTTCCATCTATTAATAGCAACAACTTTTGTCTTTTTACCGGTAATAGAACAACGTTTTACATTTTTATCGATAATAGAAACAACTTTTAAATTTTTATCAATAACAGCGACATATCAAATTAAAACACTAATTATCTTTAACTTATTAAAATTAGAAATTTTAAATTTATGAAAATCAGAACACATTCAAATAAGTTCATAATTTATATCTGCGCCCAAATTTTGTTAGAGATCGAACAAATGCGATATGCAGCAATAAGAGAGATAACAAATAACTTTTTTATAAACGTTAAAAAATAAGAATATTTTAATATGTTATATTGTTATGCAATGATCCAAAGTATATTGTCATTGCTAGGTTTATTTACACGTATTAGTATATTACTACCCATTAATAGCAATTACCTTTATCTTTATACCGATAACAACAACAACATTTTATCTTTTTACTGATAAAAACAATAATTTTTATCATTTTACCAATAATTGCATATCAAATTAAAGTTCTCTTTATATTTAACTAGTTATTAGTTTAAAAAAAAACTAAATTTATTAAAATCGAAACACATTTAAACAAATTCTAACCCATTTTTTTGTTCAAATTTTGCTACAAAGAAATCAAATTCAATGTTTGCCTATTAAAAAGATAACGAAAATAATTTTATAAACATCAAAAAATTAAGATTATTTTGATATTATTATATTGTCATGCATAGCCGGTTTTTTAGGGGTACAATACTACAATAGTAGAGACCATACAAGTGTAACATGAAAACGTAAAACTTATTTCATTTTGTATTAGATGTCATATAAATATAACGAACACATCTTGCTACATTTGTATTATCTTTTTGGATACTTAGTTACAAAAATATTTGCATTATTTAGTTATTTGATAAATGAATGAATAATATCATAAATATTACAATTTAATTATAGATAATTATTTATTTATTTATTTAACAAATAAAAATGTAACATTAAATTATGCATCATTTAAGAACAAATGAAGTGTTTGAATTTATCCTATTTATATTTTTTTATGAAATACGTTTGTTTTGAAACCAATTATTTTACTATAAGTTAATATGAATTTAATTAATGATAGAACTAAAAAGATAATGTTTTGAAATTTTAAATGATTTAAATCAGATATATGGATATACATATACGAGAGTTTCAAATATTTAAATGTTATATGTGTAATAAGATGAAACACCCTTCCAACTAAAATAGATGTTTCAAGTTTTCAATATAGAGTCATATTCATCCGCTAACTGCTATACGTTTTTCATGCCAATCACGATACTACTCACCATATAATGACATAATTCAGATAATTCAATTACACTTTATCCGTTTATGTCAAATTTCAGCATATTACATTGTCATGTCACTATGACTTTCAGTAGACCAGTTTTACTAATAAAACTCATATGATTTTAACAAGTTCGCAGGGTTGATAGTATTTCACCAATTAAAATGAGCACCTATGGCGGCTCAGTCAACTATTTTGGTCACTTCCACCAACAAAACCCATTGCATGACGTGGTCAACAATATATAATTAATATTCATTACCTCGAGATATCAAAATACGTCAGTTTCCTCTACCGTATGTGCATAAAAGACTCTAACATACGTGCCATTTTTAAGAGCAAACACTTTTACCTACTCAACATTAAGACCATAAGATATCTCATGAGCTTGAGTCATTATCCAAGGTGGTGACCTTACTACATAATTAACTGTCTTGTCACATAAGACAGACCAAACCACATCATTAGCTAAGACATATAAAATGATCATAGAGAAATAATCCAAAAATGTAATTAACTATTTAACCAATAAAGTCATCACATATGATACAATCCGTATTAAGTTTCAAGTCAAGTTTACCCAATATATGCACCTTGGAACGATGCCCAAGAATAATAGAAATGAAATATGTGAGTGTCAAAGAGATATAATTCATTTTTAATGCAACATGTATCAATTACTATTAGCCACTTATCCCTTAAGATTTTCATAACTACCATTAACAATTTACTTGACCTCAGTTGTACGTTGTACTTTCAACAATGACCTTACTTTATTACACTCATGTCATGTATTAAGGTCAATCCATCTTCATACATGTAAGGTACAACTACCTTTGGGGCATTATAACTTATCGACATATAATTTTCAACATTTTTCGAAATAAGGTGTGATATAAATATCATCCCTCCTCATAGGTCGTCCCATGACCAATTCTCTCCTAGTGTACTTACTTCCCTCGCACATTATCAAAACAAAGTCAACTGTTACCCAATCAGCATAGTTAAAATATAAGCATTTACCATCATTAACTAGCTTACCATTTCTTCATAAAGTGATAATTTAGCATGCATTCAACTCGTACTCAAGGGTCATATGACAACTAATATGATCAATCTCAACCATAATGCGACAATTATATCAATACATTAACAGATACAACCGTGGTCTGTTCCAATCAATGTTCAGTTCGTAAATCATGCATGTTGAAATCACATTAGCATACCCAGTGGTTCATATAGTTCATGTTAAAAACATGTCAATGCAAACAAAGCATACATATATAAGCAATAGAGATGTCATCAAATGCTCAACTAGCAGTCCAAATGTTCAGAATTAGCAGCAACATGCCAAATATTATCTCCATTAGCATGATTTTATCCACGTATGTTCATCCACAACACACATCACCAGCTATTTCATAGCTCAAATATAAGTGTCACTACATTTCTATCCGACATTTCAATATTGGTGTGTAATTGATACACTCAAGCTTATCATGATCAACTCATCAATGATAGGGTTTGCCACTAATATGAGCATGCCAAAATCTCACATAATTCATATTGATTATTAGGTTATCGACTTTTATGCTTTCTTGCATTATCTTACATGAAAAGATTTCACAATAAAGAAAGCCAAATAGTAGGGACAATACGAGTTTCGTCCATTACATATCATAATTTTTATCACAATTCATCATTATCCATATTAGCTACATTACGAGGATTAAAGATATACACGAGTACACATATACCACATTATAGACCTACGGTCTACCCATTACATTCCCATCCTAAGCCGAATTCAATCTTAAGATTGTTTTACTAGTGTTGCCTAGGTGGGTCAATACCAGCATCTGAAGCCGCGTTCAGTGTTGAGTATCGTCGACTACACTCAGTCATTGAACACAGGCTCTGATACCAAATTGAAACACCCTCCAACTAAAATAGATGTTTCACGAACAATTAACGATAATTATCAGAATGTACTTGCGGCAATGTGGTCAAATTTAAATTTTCAATATTCAAAAGCCATCAACATGATACTACCCACTTTGTCACCTAATAATGAGCAAAGTGTGGCGTATCATGGATCGAAGCAGATGCGGTTACAAATGTTAAACATCCAGATTATCTAACCATGCATAAAAGCTAAGTTCATTCGTGAGCATATACCAAAACGGGAGTCCACTAAATCCCCACCACAAAGCTTTATCAAAGATATGCAAACACAATGGAGCCGCTAGTCAAGGTCCAATCCACTACCAAGATGGTCAAGTTTGATGCTTTCCTTTACTTGAAAGGGGTTTAACAACTAAAAGGGGTCAACAAAGTTGAGTGAGTTGCTAGATTAAAAGGAATACATAATATACATGCATGCAATGATAAGCGACGAGTATGTCCAATAACTAAGATGATCGAGTGCTCAATTGAGGCTTAGAGCTGGCCCAACGTTCTTGCTCAATTGAGGCTTAGAGCTAGCCCAACATAATGCTCAATTTAGACTTAGAGCTAGTCCGACGTCTTGCTCAATTTAGGCTTAGAGCTAGCCCAACATATTGCTCAATTGAGGCTTAGAGCAGCCCAACATATTGCTCAATTTAGGCTTAGAGCTAGCCCAACATATTGCTCAATTGAGGCTTAGAGCTAGCCCAACATATTGCTCAATTTAGGCTTAGAGCTAGCCCAACATTATTCATGGATATCCAGATGAGGTCATTTGAAAGCATATCAAGCATGGTGAGGTCCAACGTGCCTCACACAAGCCCAAATAAATCATTCATAAAAGGAATGAAAGTAAGTAAGCAACAACTATCAACATATCAACATTTAGCTTCGTAAGGTATTCAACAAGGTATAGCTCCACAAAGCACATCAAATATAGTGAAGTCCAATGTGCCTCGCATAAGCCTAAACCAGTCTTTCTTAGAAGAAAAGAAATCAAGCATACAACAATTATCAGTATGTCACCCATAGCTCCTCAAATTATTCAACAAGGTATGGCTTCACAAGGTATATCAAGTATAGTGAGGTCCAATGTGCCTCACATAAGCCCAAACAAATCTTTCATAGAAGGAAAGAAATCAAGTATGCAACAATTATCAATATGTCAACACATAGCTCCCCAAAGTATTCAACAGGGTATAGCTTCCTAAAGCATATCAAGTGTGATGTGGTCCAACGTGCCTCACATAAATCCAAATAATCATACATGTGGGGGTGGAGGATATGTATGCATCTACTATCAAAACATCAACAGTTAGCTCAACTCCAGGCGAAATCAAGTGAAACATATCAAGTATGGTGAGGTCAAGGGTGCCTCACATATGCCCAAGTACATCATGCGTAAAAGAAATGAAATCAAGTATTCAACAATTATCAATATGCCCACGAATAGCTCCACAAAGTATTCAACAAGGTATGACTTCACAAAGCCTATCCAATATAGTGAGGCCCGACGTGCCTCACATAAGCCCAAAGGATCATACACGTGAGAATTTAGGGTACTTATGCAACTACCATCAAATATCGACAATAAACTCAACATATCAAGTAGGAGGAGGTCCAAGGTTCCTCACATGTGCTCAAGAAATCAACATATCAAAATTGAGGGCCAATATGCTACTATTATCAAGATATCAACAATTAGCTCACAATATGTTCAACAGGGCAAATAGCAATATACAGGAACATTATGTAACACTAATGCTAGAACTCACAGTGATCAGTTTATAGGATTCCCAAACCTTCCAACGAAGTCACATTAGCCCCAAGAATGGCTAAAGCTTGCAATCAAACTCCTTTCGACTCGATTCACCTAAAAGCATTCATAACGCGCACCCGTAAGCCCCCGAACACAATATAAGCCCATAGGAGTGGCCTAAGAGTATTGGGACATTAAACCGAAAGTACTAAGTCCAAATGAGGCCCTACAAGTTTCGGAATGGATCAAAGGCCCTCAAACCCTTTAAACACTAAATTTAGAAGTGCATCGGACGCATAAGACCCGAGCATCGACCCCTAACCATGGAAAAAGAATTTCGGGGACAGAAAGTTGGTCATGGCGCGACCCAAAGGGGGTAGAGGCGCGACCAACAAGCTGTCCACCCACAGACTGCACCTTAAATGCCCAAAAATGCACCAAAACCCTCCAAAACTCCCATAATTGCTTCTAGCTATTGAAATAGACTTTACCAACCATATAATTAACATATTAAGGTCATTTAAACCCCTCTAAACATAATAGAATCATTTCATAACAATTCATGGATTCCATGGAGCTCATACGGACTCCAAACGAGTCCGAAAACGACCGAAAGCTCCAACCGACAACACCAAGCTCCAATTGAGCTCATAATCAATTCTACCTAATCCCATAGCATTATTAAACATACTTGGGCTATGTTTAGACTTTCAACATACATCTAAACATTGAAACCCAATTCCAAAATGATTTGGAACTCACTGAGGCATTTCACCGAACACTTGGCGTGCGGTTTAGCCTAAAACACCATTTTGAGTTCTTGCACATATTTTGTGTTTCCCAACTCATGTAAACACTTTAATAACACAATTGAACACTTTCCAAACACATTATACCATAACATAGCATTTTATTGCTTCATGGAGTCCATACGAACTCTAAACGGGTTCCAAACGACCAAAACCCGAACTAAGCCTTCAAAACTCCAATTGAGTTCCTACTAGCTTCTATTTACTTCCATTGCTATAAATAACATGATTGGACCATAATGTATCATACGAAATATGCAAAAACACCATAACCCATTTCATCCACCATTGGAGCTCAAATGGAGCTCCAACTCGGGTTTTACTCAAATCACCAATCCAACCCATTCAATCACGAATTTATGACTCAAATAAGTTTATAAACCATAAACATTAACCAATACATGATTTTTGAGTCATCTACTAACTCAACCCAATAAAACCCATCTAGGGTTCCATTCTCCATCAATGGAGAAATGGAGAAATGGAGAAGATGAAGAAGATGGAGAAGGAATGAAGATGATTATACCTTCAAAATGCTTCCAATATGAAGTATTTATCTTCAATATTGCAACTCTTGATCAAATCCCCAACCCTAGCTTCCTTCTTCTTCTATCTTCTTTCTTTTTGACAAAATGAAAGTTTGTGTGTGTGTGTGAAAGGTGTTGAACGATTTTGAGAGAAAGAGGGGAGAGGATTTGGCCTTTGGCCACCCCAACCCTCCAACTCTTATCCATTTACAATATACATCCCTCTACAACCCATCTTTTATTTAACAAATACAAACAAAATGCCAAAACTTGCATTTATTTAATAATTCAATACCCCAATAAATAGTTTTGACATAATTATGCTAATTATATCCTAACACCATATTAATCCATTCTTATGTCAAAAGTAATCATTAATTAGTTGTCAAAGTACATTACCTATTTTTGTCACTTCAATACAACCCAACATTTTATTTTTCTTTAATCGTTCAAGTCCCAATAATAGCAAGCATCACTAATATTTGGTAATCAACTCATAATATTGCACTTAATTCACAATTATAATTGTTTCACAAAAATTAATTACCTTTATAAATATTGGGGTGTTACATAAGAAAATTTATAATGATATATACGCGATTACGAAATTTTACAAGTACATGTGTGAAATTCTTTCTTAATATTACAATTAGAATATTGGATTATGTCTTGTTTCTAAATTTCTAGATATAATCTTATGTCATCACCGGTAACACCGAAACATCCATTTGAATTGCTTTGCTCATATTGTTGGAATAAATATACAATTCTGTTCTATTAATAATTATGCATTGTTTCTAGATTTCTAGATACATCTTGTTTCTGTGGTTTATTATTAATTTTGATGCATTGATGTTTTACTTGAAGATTGTTAATACATGTAAATAAACATAACAATGACAATATACTTTCGATCATTGCATAACCATATAACATACTGAAATATTTTTCCCGTCTTAACGTGTATAAAAAGCTTATTTGTTATCTCTTTCATTGCCGCACATGCGAACATTGTATTTATTCTATATCTAACAAAATTTGGACACCAATATAAATTATGAACTTATTTGAACGCGTTCTGATTTTCATAAATTTAAATGTTCTAATAATAATAAGTTAAAGATTAATAGTGTTTTAATTTGATATGTAGCTGTTATTGATAAAAAGTTAAAAGTTGTTGTTATTATGGTAAAAAGATAAAATATTGTTGCTATTATTAGTAAAAAGATAAAATTTGTTGCGATTAATGTTTGGTAACCTTGTATAGTAGGTTTGCAGATAAAAAATTGCTATAATCGGTAAAAAAAAATACAAAAGTTGTTGCTATTAATGATAAATAATAAGTAATGTGGCTATAAACGGTAAAAATACAAAAACTTATTGCTATTTTAACATATAACCCAAAAAAATAAGTATTAACTACGTTAAAATGTAATTTATTGTTAATGTTTTTTCAATTTAGGTAACATACTAAAAATTTTTCTATTCAATCAAGGTAATCATATTAGACTGAAAGATAAAAATTACTGGCATGACAATTTTTTTTATCCAGTCATCAGTTTTTTTAATTTCTAATATTGCTTAATTATTTATAAATTTTTTTAAAATAGAAAAGTATTATCCAAAATTACCTTTAAATTGCACAAAATAGTGCACATCATATAACAATTAAACTGTCATTTCTGTAAAAAAAAAATGCTGACTGGACAAAGAAACTGTTGTATCAGTATTTTTTACATTTCAATCTGATATGGTTACCTAGATTGACTTGAGGGAAAATATGTTACCTTAATTAGAAAAAAAATTAGCATGTTATTCAAATTGAGAAAACTGTGACAATATGTTACTTTTTGACGCAATTGAATAAGAGACGAAAACGCAAAAACCATAAAAAAAAACATGTTAGATTTTTTAATAATAAATTTTAAAATGAAAAACTCCACCAACAAATTTTATATTATCAACATGAACATTACTATTAGTATTTCCCACGTATGGGCATTGTACAGTGTACACACTACACGTTACACACAGTCACAGTAGGTGAGTGGTCAACAAATGAACAAATAAGCAAGAAAAGAAAAGAAAGAATCACTCATTGTCCCAATTATGAAATTAATAATCTCACTTCAAATCTTTCACTTTTTCTTCTTCTTCTTTCTGTTTTCTGCAAATGCTCTTCTTCTTGAAGCCTCTAACAATGTTGGTGATGAAGGATTCACATTGGAAGAAACCCATATCAAAAGATCCGATTTCCCACCCGGGTTTATCTTCGGAGCTGGCACTTCTGCTTACCAAGTCCATCATCATCATCCCATTTTTCTACCCTTTTTTGATACTTGATGATCATACTTTTATAATATATTAATTAATTCATTTGCAGATTGAAGGAGGTTATCTTGAAGATGGTAAATCTTTAAGCAACTGGGATGTCTTTTGTCATTCCATTCCCACAGGTTAATTAATAATTAATATTATTATTATTATCAATTAATCATGATTGTTACTGTTTATACTATAATAAACCCATTAATTTTGATTAATTTCTAAAGATGAATCTATTGATTTTTCTTTTATTTAGGTTGTGGAGAAAATGGAGAGAATGGAGATATTGCTGATGATCATTATCATCTGTTCTTGGTTCAACTACTGCTTCTTATCTATCTAATTTGTTGACTTTTTATATCATCCACAATTTCTTTATTAGATTTTGTTGTTTATGTTTAATACAGGAAGACATTGAGATGATGCATTCCCTTGGTCTTAAAGCATATCGATTATCGATTTCATGGGCTAGAATTCTTCCAAGTATTTCTTTCTAATCTTACCAATATTATCTTATCTACTCAAATTTGCTTACATTTTTGTGATTTTGATCAAGTTTATTTGACCAGGAGGAAGGTTTGGTGAAGTTAATCCTGCTGGAATCATGTTCTATAACAATATCATAGACAATTTGATTCTGAAAGGTTTTATGACTTGATCAAAGTTAAATCTAGTTTCAAATTCAAGATTTATGTATCAATTATTCAATTTTAATGTCGGAAGTGAAAGTAGTTTTACCGAATTCAATATTCATGAATCTTGATTAAAAATGATCATACAGGAATCGAGCCATTCGTGGCACTTTTCCATAATGATTTTCCTCAGGAACTTGAAGACAGATACGGGTCTTGGCTCAACCCCGAAATGCAGTATGTCTAAAATGCCATTTTTTTTCAAAAGATAGATGAATTTGTTAGCTTAGACTATAAGATGTATTATGGGCTTAATGACAGGGAAGACTTTGCACATTACGCCGAAATATGTTTCAAGTCGTTTGGAGACAGAGTGAAGTATTGGATAACGATTAATGAACCTAATATGTTCATAGAATTGGCTTATGAAAGAGGGGATTTTCCACCGTCTCGTTGTTCAGAGCCTTTTGGCAATTGTCTAAACGGAAATTCTGACGTCGAGCCTCTGATCGCTATGCACAACATGTTGTTAGCACATGGCAAAGCAGCCAAGCTATATCATGAAAATTTCCAGGCAACAATCTAACTTCAAAAATTCAAACTTTGATGACTATATCATAAATGTTAATCTAAGCAAGATTTTCAAGTTTACCCTCTTGTAATTGTTGGATTGATGTATGTTTTTGATTTCGTTAATAGAATTTATCGTTCTTAATCTTTGGATATCGATCTGCAGCCTATGCAAGGTGGATCAATAGGCCTTGTTGTGCACTGTTACATGTTCGAACCACTTACAGATAGTGAGCTTGATCGTGAAGCTGCAAAAAGGGCATTAGCTTTCAATGTTGCCTGGTAATGTTTATCGATTATCCGTCCCCAAATATGGAAAAACAAAATATTGGTTCTAATTGTTACATTCAAACAGGGTTCTTGATCCCTCGATATATGGAGAGTACCCTAAAGAAATGCGCGAGTACCTTGGAACTGAATTACCGAGTTTTTCCACTGAGGAAAAGAATTTTATGAACAACAGTATCGATTTTATTGGCATCAACCATTACTCGGCTATATACGCTAAGGATTGCACCAATTCTAGTTGCTCTCCACCTGCAGATCGTGCAATCCGAGGTTTTGTGGATTTAACTGGAGAGCGTAATGGCGTGACAATTGGTGAACTTGTAGGAAATCACTAATTTTCGCCTTTTTTTTCTTCTGAATTTGTTCTTTTTAGTTGACAAACAATGACGTTTATGATCTTCTTCATCGCACGAACAGACCGGGCTCGAATACTTATTTGTTGTTCCTAGAGGCATGGAGGAGATTGTTAACTACATCAAGATTCGCTACAGTAATAAGCCCATGTTTATTACTGAAAATGGTAATAAGTTTCAGAATTTTCGTGTCTAATAAAACTTAGGGGGCGTTTGGTTCGCAGATTTTTTTCTCTGGGATTTGCATTTTGTCAAATGATTTGCACTATGCAGCATTTGCATTTCTCAGGATTTTGTCAAAGAATTGTTAATCTGAAAAATGCAAGGTAACTGGGATTTGAAATCCTAGGGGGAGGCTGAGTTTTTAAATAACAAAAAAGGAATGGATTTAAGAAAGGCTGGGATTTTAAATCCTTACTGAAATCTGCAAACCAAACATAAGATTTTAAATGCAAATCCCAGTGAATCCCAGGAAATCCACGAACCAAACGCCCCCTTACAATTATGTTATTGAGTATTGACCATGCCCCGATATTCGTTACAGGGTATTCTTCACCCGACTTGCAGGAGCAACGAGTTAACGAGATTGTGAATGACGTCAAGCGAATTGAATTTCACACAACATATCTTGCTTCTTTAGCCAAGTCCATAAGGTTTGATCCACATCAAATTTTCAAATCTTGAAAGTATCCGGTTTGATTATAAAAACCCGAAAGTGTACTTCTTTTTATACGAAACTATACATGGTTATATAAAGAAACGTTGTTTTAATCGACAGAGGGGGAGCGGATGTACGTGGGTATTTCGTGTGGTCATTGATGGATAGTTACGAATGGATGCACGGTTACGATGTGAGGTTCGGGTTATACTACGTCGACCGTCAAACGTTAGAACGGATACCGAAGCTTTCGGCAACATGGTATAAGAGTTTCTTGAACAACAATAGTGAGTTTTCAAGATACAGAAGATGGTTTAAGAAGGATGTTAATGTTATGGAAACATATTATGCAACAAGTGATGATTCTTCCCCATTGCTCTTTGACCAATAATAAGTCAACAAGAAGGCCAATAATTGAGCTTTGGCTGTAAAGGAGAAAAAATAAATTAATTAATTGGATTATTGGCTCCATGATATAGTTGTTATATAACATTACTTCTATTTAATTTTAAATTTTTATTATGAAAAAAACCAAAATGTTTTCACGTTTTTTATGTTTTCGTCTATTCATGTTATTTTTTTTTCCATAAAAGTACTCAAGTTAAATTTTATTTTGGTTTAGTGAAATTTGGACATTAAAACCCGGTTTTTCAGTTTTTAAAAACCCGGTTTACTATTTATAACCGAGTTCTAATGTCTAAATTTCACTAATCCTAAAAGAAAAAATTAACTTGAGGACTTTTATGATAAAAAAAAAATAACATGGATCGACGGAAACGCAAAAAACGCGAAAACATGTTGGTTTTTATCATAATAAACACTTTAATTTATTTATTGTGAATAAGATAACTGATCTAGAAATATATTTTACATGATATTCAAGTATGTTTATTGGTTTATACATGAGCTTTCAGGGTTTATCAGTAGTTTATGTCATGGTTGTTATGAACCGATCTTGATCTTAAAAAGTTACGGTTTTACGATCATGATCAACAAAATAAGTAGATGCTTAGTTGGATTTTCGAAGGTAGGATCCAAGTCAAAATCTTAAAATCTAACGTAGAATCTTATGATCTGGGCGTGATCCAATCTTACTTCTACTTAAATTAAAATTTTAATATTTATAAACCAGCCAACTTTGTTCAACAAGAAGGTAAAATTGTATTAATAATCTAATTTATGCATAATAGCAATTTTCATTATAAGGCATTTTTCCGGAAAAAAACCCTGAAGTTGTTTGTTTTTTTCCGATTAAAACCTCAAACCATTTTTCATTGCACAAAAAACACCTCCAATAAAATCTTACGACTTTAGGGTGTTACTGATTATATTATGTTGACATGCTTATGTGGCACACACGTGGCATCCACATGGCAAATTCGACTTACATGGCGCCTACATGACATTACATGTGTAGATTTTAAACCAATTTTTATATAAAAAACCCTAAATTAGGTGACTTTTTAATTAAAATTCTTAATCATTTCTTTTCTTACATCTAACCGCCGGTCACATTCATCCCCTCACTTCTTCTCTACCTACAACGACTCTGATAACTTCATCCCCTCATCAACGACTTCGTCTTCGCTACCACTCCCCTTCTTCTCTGTCGATCGTCTCCAAAGATGAAGGTTCTTTTTCGTCGTCGACCCTCTTCAAAATAGGGTTAGATTCGAGATTCTCCACATAGGATTCGATTTGATATAATATTTCATTTTCATGCTTGTTCCCGTGTTTGTGTTTTGATTTTGATTTGTTTTACGTTTTTTTTTGTCCTTCATCAATTCATCTCTATGCGGAGGTTTTCGGTTTTGATTTTGGTTATTCATCTTCAAATGTGTTTTTCATTTTTGCTTCAAACCGATTTTCAAATCAGATGTGCACTATTTTATGTTCATGTTGGGTCCAAATCTATTTTAGGGTTCAAGTATGTTCATTTTTTGTATGTATCTTCAATTGAATCTTGTTTTGACCACTTGAATTTCAACTTTGTTTATGTAGTATAATCAATTTCGTTTTGTGTTCATCGGATGCATTTTTAGGTTTCATTTTATGTTTGATTTTGTTCTAGGTTTCATTTTAGCTTATGAATAAAATATTTCCCGTTATTATGTTGATAAAACTTAATATCTTTTATACATCTATAAGTTCTATCATGCTAAAATATTTTTAGGTGGAGATTTGAAACTTTTTGTAGTGTTAATATTTATAGAAGTTTTTCTATTTTCATAGAAATATGTCTTAAACTTTTATAGAAATATGTCTTCATCGTTTCATTGTATATTCAATGAGATCATAAAATGGATGAAATATATGTGGTTTAGATGATTTATTCATTAGGTAACTTGTCATTAAATCGCATTATGCGTAGTAGGTGGTGTCTTTAATTATTATTAAAATAATTGCATCAATTATTTATTGATAGATTATATTCCGTACACTACTATATACAGGAGTGGGTTCAATGGAAAACCACTATACACCTGAAAACTATGGAAACCTACGCAAACCGTCCGATTTGATGCATTTAATGAAAAACGCGGTGGCATGATCATAAATAAGGTGATGCATCACGCGGGATCTTGATGCATCACGCGGGAAATTTGATGGATCACGCGGGATTTTGATGCATCACGCGGGGATTTTGATGCATTTGTGGTGGTGCAGTGCAGTTTTCACAAGTTTTCAGGTGCATTGTGGTTTTCCATTGAACCCCCCTCACTATATATAAATGGGCAAATCACTGAAAATAACAACAACTTTTGTCTTTTTTATCATTAATAGCAACATTATTTGATTTTTATCATTAATAGTAATTACTTTTGTTTTTTTAATCAATAATAGAAATATTTAACCTAGTTAACTGATTAACAAGTTAAATAAACGGATGTGGCATTTTATATCTGATTTGGCAACCCAGCTGGACACGTGACATGTATTTACAAATATAAACGCTAATCTAACCTAAACCAACAGAAAGTAAACTAACAGAAAGAAAGTGTCCGTCTTCTTCGCAGATTCAAGCAGAGAAAGTGCGTCTTCAATATGACGTCTTCATCTTCTTCAAGCATTCTCCATCATCAAAGGCAGTTGAGAGCAGGCGACGAAGCTGATGAAGACGTTCCTTTTTGTTTCTGTAAAGAAGCTGCGAAGATGCAAGTATCATGGACCAAGAAAAACCCTAACAGGAGATTTTGGGGTTGCCCTAAATTTAAGGTAAGTATAAAGTTAGTGATTGAGGTAGCAAAATATTCTTCATATATAGATTTATATTTCTTCAATGTTTAGGAAACAAGTGGAATGGAGAACTGTGAATTCTTTCAATGGATTGATCCAAGCCTACCTAATAAATGGTATAAAGAATCAACATATGATCTTCATGTCAGTAATCAAGGAAAGTTTCATGGAAATTGGTGCTGGTGCACAAAGTTCAGAAAATTGGGAAGAAATTGATTTCAGATGTGAAGCAATTGGAGAACGAAATGAACAAGATGAAGGCAAACATGAAGTTGCATCAGATGTGTTTGGTGATTATAGCAACATTTTTTTTTATTTTAACATATGTGGTTTTTATGCTCTTCTTGAAGTTTGGTATGGAAGGATTTGTAATGGCTTCGCCATAGTTTAGAAACTCTATGACAATGTATCTGTTAATGTTTATGTAATATATGAAAGATTTGAAAGTTTGTAAATGTACTAACATGTTACCTGTATATGGCTTTGCAATGTTGAAGTAAACATTTGTAATTGAACTAAACATTTGTAAACTTGGAATACAAAACTGGATTTTGTATGGACATGAAAGATAGCAACCAGATAGAAAAAAGCAAAAGCAAATGACATCTGTAAACTTGGAATACACAAACATTTTGGCATCTGTAAACTGAAACTGAAGCATGAGGCAAGACCTCTTTGAAGTACTGATAAAAAGAAATGACATCTGATAACTGATTTTTATATATTACTTGAGTAAACTTGGAATCCATAAAGTTGTGGGCATACATTCAAAAAATGGGTATACCCCATAAGCCCCTATGCAACCATCTAGGTAACTGCACAAATCATTTACTTTGTTTGAATGATTTACAAAAAAAAAGGGATTCATAACCCCATTACCAGCTGCACAAAAAGTATAACCCCACCAAAAACTACACCCCATAAGCAATAAGGAGTTCCTAATCTAGAACAAGTGGCTTTTGACAGCTGCTCTCTTGACCATCTTTTTCAACTGTAATTTTAGCAAGCTTCTTCAAAATGATCCTTTCACTTTTTTTCTTTTCTTCTGAACTGGTGGTACATATGCTGGTGGTGGTGGTCCATCCTGTGATGCTGGTGGTGCATCATCAATCACAGTTTCAACACTTGCAGGAGGAATTGTCTGTGCTCAGCATGAGGCAAAACCTCTTTTACAACATCAATAATCCCCTAATAAACATAAATGAAATAAATTTAATAAGCATCATTATAACTGAAACATAAGTGTAATAAACATAAATGAAATAAATTTAATAAGCATCAACATAACTGAAACATAAGTGTAATAAACAGTTCAATAAACATAAGTGTAATAAACATACATACGTTATGTTGGTTTGATATTAGTGTAAGCTGTGCACCATCATTGAGTTCTAGATTATCTCTCAACAGGTCAATAAACCATGACCAATTTTCCTTGTTCTCCACACTTACAACTGCCCATGCCACAGGGTAAATCTGATTGTTTCCATCGCTTCCTACAGCCAAAAGTAATTCACCTTTGCATATCCCCTTTAAGAAACAACCATCAAGGCCCAATACTCTTCTACAACCACTCATCCACCCATCTTTCAACCCTTTAAAACAAACATAGTAGCTTTGAAAGTAGCTGTTACCATCAGGGTTTTGTTCAACACCTAACTTGATCGTACTACCTGGATTTGTCCTGAATATCTCCTCTGCATAATCTCTCAATTTCTCATAATGTTCTTTCATTCCTTCTTCAAACTCTTTGACAGCAAATTCCCTAGCCCTACCACATTGAACTGGAGTGACTGGGCACTTGTATTTCTTAACAAAAGCAGCCTGTAAATCTTTCAATTTTATTTGGGGATTCTGTCTTATTTTATCCCCAAACTTCTCTGCAATCCATCTTTGAATTCACCAATGGACAACTCTTGAAACTTCTCACACATCTATGTTCATCATTCAATGTTTTCACCTGAAATGATTCTTCATTTCTCATCTTTGTAGCCCATAACCTCCATGGACAATGCCTGTTCCCATCATTGTCAGGTTTACCACAATATGCTAATAATTTCTTGTGGTCATTTTGGACAAAATTGATTTGATACCCAATGGCTAATGCATAATACGTCAGACAATCTTTGAGTTGTTTCGGACTTTCATACCTCTCACGGTTGACTGGTTTCATTAACCTCCAGTGGACCCTTGGATTATGACTAGGACCTTTCGTTTCATCAACTTCTTGTCCAGAATCAACATTTTCTATCCGTGTTTCATCATGTGACATGCCATTCAAATAACCTTGAAGTTCACTCATAAAGGCTTCATGTTCCTCAACATGTTCTCTACTTTCTATATATCTATGTTTCTCAAATTTAGGAGTGACATCAACACCTTTTTTCTTTCTAAAGTCACTTACTTCATCTTCTCCCTCTGAAAGATGATCTAACGATGCTTCAGATTGCTTTTCTTCACTACAATCTTTTTCAACATCACTAACCTCATCATCAGATTGCCCTCTAACCTCATCATCAAATTGCCCACTACATTCTTTATCCTCCCTACTACCAGTTATTTGCTCATTACCAACATTCTCACCTAAGTAACCCTCTTCTCCATCTAATTCATCCAAACCAGTACTGCCTTTAGTCTGATTGTTTAGAAATTCAAGCATACACTGGTTTGGGTTATCCTTTATTTCAAGAAACTTTGTTAAGTCAGTCCCAAATAATTCTAGGTATACTTTGATGGGCCTATCACTTATAATCGCATAATTCACAAAACCTTCTAGGTCAAGACCATTTTTAATAACCTTAAAACCAGGAATCAATATCCTACCAGGAACACAATAATATATACAACAAAAGACAGTTTCAGTTATCTCTTCCAAAAATTGATTAAACACCTCGAAATCAATATCTTTAAAATCAGCTCGAATCCTTTTTAAAGACCCACCAGCATATTGAAGAGGATGCTTCATAAACATTCCATTATAGTTCACATCCATTGTGACAAATTTTTGTTAAGAAGACGAAGATGCCATGCTGTACAAATAATAAAAAAACCCTAGCTTAATCACAATGATTTAAACAACAAAAGATTCAACTAATACGAAGTTAAACTGATGTATGAAATCAGAAATCAGATTACCTTCAAGAAGCATATGAAATCGTTGGAGAAAGGAGGGGTTTTTTTCGTTCGTTCGTTCGTCGGCTCGCGTCGTTTCTGTGTTCCCGCTGAAACTAATGAGACTTCACTTGGTCTCATCAGTTTATATTGATGTAATGGTCACGTGTCCAGCTGGGCTGCCAAATCAGATATAAAATGCCACATCAGCTTATTTAACTTGTTAATCAGTTAACTAGGTTAAATATTTCTATTATTGATTAAAAAAAAGTAATTACTATTAATGATAAAAATCAAATAATGTTGCTATTAATGATAAAAAAGACAAAAGTTGTTGCTATTTTTAGTGATTTTTCCTATATAAATCATAGTTATTTATATGTTAAACAGATTTTATTATGTGATATGATATTGTATCTATGTAAGGATTATCATTTGCATATAATAATATTTAATAGGAAAGTTATATATATATATTATATATATATATATATATATATATATATATATATATATATATATATATATATATATACACACTTACATTTGTTATCTAGTCTTAAATATCCTTTAATTTTTAAGATTAATATTGAAATAACTAAAAAAAATGATTCTGAGAACACAATTTTAATGTATAAAATGTGGTACTTTCGATGAAAAGTTTTGTCATATTTGTTTATAGATTTTTATGTAAAAAAAATTATGTGAACGATGATATGCGGGATACGTTGGCTATTAATAGGCATGCTACTGGACCTTATTTTCTATATGTGTGTGTGTGTTCAGGTTCAAAATAGTACCTATGAAAAATGAGTACACCGAAGATATTCAAGAACATGTTTAAATTACACATGATATGATGTACTCAACCATCCCAAATTCATCATTGTGGATACCTCAGCGTCACATCAACTTTTCTCTCTTCATCGTTCCAGTCTAAAACATTGGAGATACCAATCATTCTCAACTTTCTATCTCAATACCCATTAACTCAGTTAATTTTAAGGAACGAATGAGAGAAAAGGGAGAGAGTCGTTGGGTGGGAAGGGCTATGGTGGGCGCAGTTACCACTGGGATGGGCTAAGGTGGCCAAGTTGCCGACCCCATCGGCCTTGGTGCACCTCTTACTATTAGGTAAACTCTTATTGCAATTTCATTTTATTTTTGGACAAAAATAGAACTTTATGTTATTTTTTTTGCTAAAAAATTTACGGTAATTTTATTGTTATTATTTATATCTTGTGTTACTTTTTTTGACAATTTAGCTAAGCATGAGAAATGATAGTTTTACAAGTCAAAAACAGTTTAAAAAGGAAACATAAAAATAACTATAACTAGAGACTATAAATAATTAATAGCAACATATTTCTTAATTTGTTAGTAATTATAGCAACATACTTTTTTTACATACATTTGTAATTGAGTTAAGTAATTTTGACCATCTAACTTTCATAATTTTTTCGATTTAATCACTAAACTAATTTTTTTTTCCTGATTTAGCCACTAAACTAATTTTTGTATTCACATTTAGCCATTAAAAGTTTTTTTTACTGATATAACCACTGAAAATTGTTCCGATTTAACCACTAAACTATCATATTTTGCACCGATTTAATCATTAGTTTTGTTCATTTTCCATAAATTAGAACAGTAAACTAATGTTTAGTGGCTAAATCAAGACAAAAAATAGTTGAATTGCTAAATGAGACAAATCTTAAAGTTGATCGGTCGAAATGATAGTTAACCTTTTGTAATTTGTTTTTGGGCAAATGACCAAAAATAGTAATAAGTTTTGACATTTTTATCATTAATAGTAATATTATTTATTTTTTATTATTAATGGTAACAACTTTATATTTTTATTTTATCAATAATAGTAATGGGTGACCTGCAATCCTGTTTAGCACGTCACCAACTTTTCAATTATAAAAAATAGTAACATATTTTCAGGTTTTTATCATTAATAGTACCATATCAAATTAAAAACATAATTTTTTTTATATTTCTTTAAGTTTTATAATATTTCATAAACACCAAAATAAACCAAATTTTTTTTCCGAATATTTACAGATAGATAATATTCGATTATTTATTCACAATTATATATAATATGAATGAAAAAATACTATGAATTATTTCAATTTTCATTTTTTCCAACAAAAAAAACTACGAACCATCATTTTGTTAGTTTTTCCGAATAAAATAATACAAATCGTTTCATTTTTTTAGTTTTTTTCCAATTTAAATGGGTCATAGTTTTTTCAATTGAAACATAAATTGAGTTTAAATTGAAACATAAATTAAAAAAATATGTTTCAATTTTTTAATTACATTACTACTATCTTTAGTGACTATTTTTTAATTTCATTAAATTTATTTATTTACAATTTTTATTTTTTAATAACATTATAAAATTTTAATATATATAAAAGAATATTTATTAACGATTAGATAATACTTGATTATTTATTCACAATTATATATTATATGAACGAAAAAATTACTACGAATTGAGAAGTGTTGTGTGTGTTTGTAAGAGCAAACAGAAGGAAAAAAAAAAGCTGTAATGGATCGAATTGAGCTGTGAACCTCTAATTTAAATGAGTTGATTGTGTTATAAGCTGCCAAATTATGGAAATTGGTTTAACAATTTTTGCAAGTGGTTATGTATCGTTTTTATGGGTTGCAGTATTTTTCATTCGATAAAACTATAAACTGGAATAATTCATAGTTTTTTTTGTTGTTAAAAACACAAAAATAAATGAGTTGCAATTATTTTGTACGAAAAATCAAAATGATTTATAGTTGAATGATTTGTAATCAATTTCGTTTGGAATTTACTAAAAAGCCGATCAATTTGTAATTTTTTTATACTAAATGAAACGTACTATGAATGAAAAAGTACTGCGACCCAGTCATTTTTTAGTTTTTTTATGAATGGAAAAATCATGACTCATTGTGGTTTATAGATTTAAAAATGAAAAATATTGAGACTTATTTTGATTTTTTACCATTTAGATTGGAAAAAACTAAAAAATGGAACAATGTATATTATTTTATTCGGAAAAACTAAAAAAAGGATGGTTCGTAGTTTTTTTGTTAGAAAAAGTGAAAATTGAAATGATTTATAGTATTTTTCATTCATATTATATATAATTGTGAATAAATAATTGAATATTATCTATCCGTAAATATTTAAAATAAAAATTTGGTTTATTTTGGTGTTTATGAAATATTAAAAAAACTTAATAAAATAAAAAAATTATGTTTTTAATTTGATATGTTACTATTATTGATAAAAATCTGAAAAGATATTATTACTTTTGATAACTGAAAAGTTGGTGACCCGCTAAACAGGTTTGCGGGTCACCCATTACTATTATTGATTAAAAAAATAAAAAGTTGTTACTATTAATGATAAAAATTAAATAATGTTACTATTAATGATAAAAATGTCAAAACTCGTTACTATATTTGGTAACTAGTTTATTACCCACGTATTACGCGGATATTTTTAATATATATAAAATATAATAAATAAAAAGATAAAGATATAAATATTATTTTTTAAACAAAAGGATATAAGTTGATATTATTATTTATTATGACCTATTAATTTTGTATATTTCTAAATATATATGAAGAGTAATTATTTTCTTATATATTTTTTTAAACTTTTATTATATTATCTTATAATTAATAAGTTAGTAGATTATTAGATTTTGTTTGATTTGATTTGAATTTAAAAGTGGATTATATTATATTTGGATAGATTTAATTAATAATTTAGTAGAGTATTAGATTTTGTTTGATTTGATTTGATTTGAATTTAAAAGTGGATTATACTAAATTTGAATAGATTTGATTTAAATTTTTTTATTATTTTTAAAATCTACGTGTCGATCTCTTTTAATGGTATAGATAGATTTGTCCTTTGTTTTTTCACGTTTCTTTTCTCTATATAGTTTAGCTGTTTAGGCGAGTGAGATGGGGTTTTGTTGTCGGTTATCCATCCCACCATGAAAATACTAAAATCACACAACGCTTTCTTCTTCTTGTTTCTCACTTCTGCTTCTGCTTCACTTGTTGATGAACTTGATCCCCCCAAAAATGTCGGTGGAGGACTCAAATCCCATATCAAAAGATCCGATTTCCCACCCGGGTTTCTATTCGGAGCAGCCACTTCAGCTTACCAAGTCCATCAAATCATCCGATCCATTCCATTCTTATTTCTTTTAAAACATCAATCATCATTCCTATTTATCAAAAAATAAATCATTTTGCAGGTTGAAGGAGCTTATCTTGATGATGCCAAATCCTTAAACAACTGGGATGTATTCTGTCATACCCTAGGTTTGATTCTTAATTACTGTTGTTTGTTTCGATTTCTTGAAAGTTGAAATTAATCCCTTGCCAATTTTTATTTATTTATTTATTTTTAATCAGGTTGTGGAGAAAATGGAGAGAATGGAGATGTTGCAAATGATCACTATCATCTATTCATGGTCTGACTAATTATTCTTATTTAATATTTATCTAAATTCGTATTAATTTTTTTTTATGTCAGGACATATCTTTTTAACCCCTTAATTTGGTAAAGATATTTTTTGTTTAGAAAAAGTTAAAAGGTTAATCAAGTAAAAATGTAACATGTTATCTTTGGGTAACATGGTAGAAAAAAAGATACCTTGTAAAATTTAAATATTATGCATGTTATATACTTGCAAACTTCCTTATCACATATATATCATTCTAAATCTTTAAATCTCACTTATCACATATATATCATTCTAAATCTTTAAATCTCACGTGTACATCCAAATTCTAAATTTAATTACTTCATTAAAAAAAATATCATTTTTTAATTAATTTATTATTGAATTAAATTAGAAAATAATATTTCTTTATTTTTTAGTTTAATTTTTTTTTTTTGGGATTTAAGATGGTAGTTTAGGTATTTAATTCTTTTAAATGATAAAATAAATTTAAAATAGTAATTTGGATATACACGTGAGATTTACAAGTTTAGAAGGATATATATGTAATAAGGAAATTTACAAGAATATATGCGTAATATTTAAAGTTTACAAAGACATATGAAATTCTCCCTAAAAAAAATAATTAGGAGATTATAATAATGAAAACACATTAATCTAGGTAATACCATAATCGAAGTTAAATTGCATTGCAATAACAGTTGTTTTGTCAAGTTAGCAAAATTTTTCGACCCTTCGTTTAAACAAGCAACCTGACGCTATATTTTTAAATGATTACCGGTTACCTGATCCTCAGCCGTTAGATTATCTTTAGGGGTGACAATTTCAGCTCATTCCAACGAACGGGTCAAACAGGTTGACGATCAAATGTCATAAAGTTTACATAATTTTGAAATTTTTATCAAATAACAATTTTTTTAATACACAGTTTTATAAATTTCATTTTTTAAAAATGTTATGTTCTATTTTAGTTTTTTACAATGAGTCCATTAATTGTTCGGTCCATTTGGTCCGTGGGTTTAAATTGTCATCCCTGGTTATCCTGATCCTGATCGGTATGTTACATTATTAGTATAATATCTCATTTGAAATTTTTTTTATGTCACCCAACTTATAAAAAAATTGACAATATATTACCTTTTTTCGTAATCAACCCAAAGTTAAAAGACATTATTTTGCTCTTGGAAAAAATAAAGCTTAAATCTGCTTCTTTATATCTAAGGGAAAATTATGTAAAAATCCATGAAAGTTTAAAAAAATTCGATTAAGTCCCATTTCATTTTTTTTCTTTTCATAACAAGTCCCTAAACCAATTAGAACTCATAAATTCAGTCCAAAAGGTTGCACGTTACCGTACTTAATCTATTTTGTAAAAGACCATTAAAGTATAAAACTTTTTTGATTAAGTCCTCCGTCTGAAAGGAGGACTTAATAGAAAAAAGTTTGATACTTCGATGGTTTTTACAAAATAGGTTTAGCCATGTTAACCTATTATAACATGTTAAAGAGTGAATTTAACATGTTTAAGCAGTTTGGGGACTTTTCTGGTTTGGGGACTTATCAGAAAAAAAAATGAAACGAGGACTTAATCGAAAAAAATTATACTTTGATAGATTGGGGACCAACAATTTTTCTGATTTATAAAACAGACATTCATCCTGCAACTTTTGGACATTTATTTTCTACAGTAGACATTTAACATCTTAAAACGCGGGATATTGAAATTATGATTTTTTTTTCATTGATTAATAAAGATCGATATTGAAATGATGCATTCCCTTGGTCTAAAAGCTTACCGGTTTTCGATTTCTTGGGCTAGAATTCTTCCAAGAGGAAGGTTCGGTGGAGTTAATCCTGCTGGCATCATGTTCTACAACAACATCATAAACAATCTGATTCTTAAAGGCGAGTGATTTATTGATTTAGTTCAAGATTAAAGCTTTGATTCAAGAATCTTGAATTACAAAAAAAAATACAGGAATTGAGCCATTTGTGACGATTCACCATGTCGATTTTCCCCAAGAACTTGAAGATAGATATGGGTCTTGGCTAAACCCTGAAATGCAGTATGTCTGAAAAGTAAAAATCTTGTTTTGATCGTTACATTGGTCTTCTTCCACACAATTCATACAACGAAAACTAATTTGGCAGGGAAGAGTTTATACATTTGGCAGAAATTTGTTTCCAGTATTTTGGAGACCGAGTCAAGTATTGGATCACAATCAACGAACCTAACCTGGTGTCGCAACTGGCTTACGAAAAAGGGGAGTTTCCACCGTGTCGTTGCTCACAGCCTTTCGGCGATTGTCTTGCCGGAAACTCTGATATCGAGCCTCTCACTGCAATGCATAACATGTTGTTGGCCCATGGCAAAGCAGCCAAGCTATATCATGAAACTTTCCAGGCAATCAAATAACTTCAATTCTATCTTCAACTTTTGATCAATTTATATTGAAAAAACTAACGTACTTTTATATTTTTATTGATTTGTTCCCTCCGTCAATTTTTTTTTCTCATTCTAGTTCCTATATTTTTTTCGTATTTATTTTGGTCCCTTTGTCTAGGACGGAAGGACCAGACCGATGAAAATGTGAAAGTATGATGGTTTTTTTTGCAAATGACATCTATGCAGTAAAAACCATTATACTTACTTTTATCGGTTTGGTTCCTAGGAATACGACATAAAAAGGTATAGCGGTTAAAGTGGGAAAGATTTTGATGGAGGGACTAAACTGACAAAAATGTAAAAGTATATTGGTTTTTTTCAATATAAGAAACACACATGTAATCAGCTTCACACGATAACCCCTCTATTTCGTGAGAACCACTCTAAAGTTTGTGCATTTGATGTTAAAATCTATATATTTGATAAATTTATGCATTTCAGGTAATTATTTACGCTTGTCATGATAAAATTTGCCCACTTTATGTATGAATTTGTGCATTTGACAAAAAATTTTCATTTAATGTTCAAAATTATGCATTTACTGTATAATTTAATAATTTTTAATTTTGGATTGATATTTATTAATATTTAAGACTTACAATGATTTTAAGTTACAAATTTAATTTTTAAATTTGTGCGTTTGGTGTACAAATTTGTGCATTTTGAAGTGGTTTTTATGTTTTCACGAAATTAAGGCTTTTGCTGAAACCCAACCCTGTGAGAAATCAAATATTTATGAGAGACGTTGAATCAATATATTGAATCAATATAGCATATATATTGAATCAACATGTTATTTCGTGATGCTGTTAAATCAAACACAAATGATTATTTTGTCTTTGATTCAGTACTTATTGAATCACGAAATAACATGTTGATTCAACATATATCTGTTATTTTGATTCAATACTTCTTACAGTTTTCACAAATATTTAAATTCTCACATAGTCACATGCGCGCGCACACACATATAGAGAGAGAGTTAGAGAGAGAAAGAGAGAGAATCTGGATCATGAGAGTACCGGATGCACCCCCTTATGAATAATCATTCACAGATTTTTTTTACATTCGGTTGCATTCGATTGAGTGGAACTTTTTTGAACGTGTATGATAAGTGTATAACTTCATCACAATTTTCATATTTCGTTCGAGATTATGATACTTGAAGGACATGAGCATTGATTTTGAAATTTAGGAAAAAGTTCTGTTTGTAGCCGAAACAAGGTGGATCGATAGGGCTCACTGTGCATGGTTTCATGTTCGAACCACTAACAGATAGCGTGCTTGATCGTGAAGCTTCCAAACGAGCTTTTGTTTTCAATGTTGCCTGGTAAATAATGTTCTTGAACGTATATTCATCACAAAGAAAACACGAGAGAACGATATATATATGTATATGATATTGTTTCGTTTTCTTACCGTCTAAACAGGGCACTTGATCCTTTAATGTTTGGAGAGTACCCCGAAGAAATGCAGGAATACCTTGGTAACGTATTACCGAGTTTCTCTCTTGAAGAAAAGAGTTTTATGAAGAACAGTATGGATTTTATTGGGATCAACCATTACTCGACCTCGTATGCCAAAGATTGTACCAATTCTAGTTGTTCTCCAACCGGGAATCGTACAATCCAAGGCTTTGTGGACATCGTTGGTGAACGCGATGGCGTGTTGATCGGTGAACTTGTAGGAAATTACGATTACTGATTAAGTTTTCATTATCGTTTAGTTGATAACAATGATCATTTATCTTTAGTTCTATAAACAGACCGGGTTGGAGGGAATATACGTCGTTCCTACAGGCATGCAGAAGATCGTTAACCACATCAAGATTCGATACGATAATAAACCTATGTATATTACAGAAAATGGTAATCGTTCGCTTTTCTTTATTGAACAGATAACGAACATGTTTTTAGTCATTCCCAGATGATGGTTTATCGATCTTTTTGCAGGGTATTCTTCACCCGATGTGCAGGAAAAACGGGTTAACGAGCTTGTGAATGACGTCAAGCGAGTTGAATTTCACACAACATATCTTGCATCTCTAGCCAAGTCCATAAGGTTTGCTCAATAGTTCTTTTTTGAAGTTTGGTAAGATTTGAATGTGGCCTCGTGTTAATAAAGTCGAAGTGTACGATGATTAATGACAGAGGAGGATCGGATGTACGAGGTTATTTCATATGGTCGTTGATGGATAGCTACGAATGGTTGAAGGGTTATGACGTGAAGTTCGGGTTGTATTATGTCGATCGTGAAACGCTAATACGGATGCCGAAACTTTCGGCAAGATGGTATAAGGATTTCTTAACAAACAAAAGTGATTGTATTATTAAGGAAACATCAAGGGATAGGAGATCATCTTTGAAGGAGATCATCTTTGAATGATGATATAATGCTACTGAAAGCATTGTTTTAAGGGTGTGTTTGGTACAGGAAAGATGAGAGCAGAGAAATGGAGTTAGAAATAATTTCATTGTTTGTATGAAAAATGGAAAATAAAGTAATTTCTTTTCTCTATTTTTATTTCCCTTACATAGGTTAAGAAGAAATTGGGAGAATTGAAAATTTCATTTCTCAAAAAGAATTCCTAAAAAACACGGAAAGTTTTGAGACCCCAAACCATTTGCTCACGTTCATTTGTCTCTCCCAACCCCAAGAAAAAAACCTTCCAGGCGATTTCAGCGACGACGACAGTATTGACGGAGACTCCTTCTGTTCCTCCGGTCGACGACTACTTCACCTTCAAACCCTTGTTTTGCTTTGGATTCTCCCTTAAACCCTCGACTTCTCCCTCAAACCCTACAATGGCGACTTATCTCTCTGGTTGACGGTGAATTCTCTCTTTGATCAACGGCGGCGGTGGTCCGACTTTGGTTGACATCTTCTCCTTCTCTTTTTCCGGTCGGTGACTTCTCCCTCAAACCCTCGAGGGTATATCTTTTCCTTTCTAATTCAGATTTATGACATAAACTTGTTAATCTATATTTCAAATTTGTAACATAAAACTTAAACTTCTCATCTATATTAGAGAATGCTTGGTTGAAATTAGCGAATAAAAATGAGAATTTGATTGAAAATATGAGGGTATGTGAATGGATAGGAATCAAGAAAAAATATTCAACCATCAGGGCTTGCCTGGTGGGTGGTGTAACATCCAAGTTACCTCAAACAGTACACGCCATAATATTTCATTTCATTAAGTAATAAATATTACTAATTGTTTGATACCACAGGTCCATCAGCCTGAATACTTAATTACAACAATTATTAAAGATCAAATGGTGGTCTAAACTAGCTTCTAAATCTTCAATCAGAGTGCGGAAGACTGAACAAGCTACCCGAGACCGCATCATCTTTTCAAAATAGGCGTCAGCAAAAGTCCAAAAGTCTGCTATTCATCAAATGTCCAGATTCACTTAGCCTGGGACGAACTACCTGCTATGGTCTTGCCCTTATCAGCTTTTCCTGAAAAAGAGTTGTCATGACAGAGTAAGCTAACATTGCTTAGTGAGTTAACAGAGTTCCATTAGTTACCACACATATATAACATACTATCAGCTCCTGCCGGCAAGTCACTACGTCCTGAGACAGCAAAAAGGTTGGGAGACAACCCAGTTTGTATTCCCCTATGTAAGGCCGAAGCCCTACGGGAAGTGTATGGAAACAAGTCATATAGGAAAGGAATCTGCAGAATTCCCTCCTGTGAATGGAGATCTCACATTCGGTCCTATCGGATAATGCAGTATGCAGCGGCAAATATATAAACAGTCAAGTAAGCAGTAAGCATGATAAGTATTTACATAAAATGTAAAAGTGAACATGCAATCAAGGTAATTCAAGTGTCTAGCTTCAGTAATGTCAAAAGTACGTTTCTATGATACAATAAAGTATTAAAGAAACATGCAGCAACAAACAGAAGTTTCCATACAGTCGATGACATTCACCAATAAGTATCGAAACATATGCAAGTAATTAATGAAATCTGTCACTCACAGTAGTCCGTAGTCAGATAATGCTTAACGAATTAAGCTGTTCAGTTTACTCTGTCAGTTCAGCGGTTTCCTGCAGTTCAGTTTCAAGTCTGGTATATTAATGTCAAGTCTGTAACATGATCTATATAACCCTAGTTATATAATTAGGTTATTGTCAATTCTGGCTGTCGAGTCTGAGGTAGTTCCTATCGTCCCAAGGTGAGTCTATTCTTATCAGATTAATACGATTCATCTAATTATAGATGTGTGGCCTTGAAATAAAGCCAATCGTATTACTAGCTAGGTGATACACGACATACAATTCATACAGAGTCTGTTACTTTATTTGTGCATATAATAGCTATGCATCTTGAACTTATGAGTTTTTATCATAATCAAAAGATACTTTTAATTACAATAGGTTGCTTAATAACTTAATCTGATTTAGGAATTAATCTTAGGCTTAAAACAAAACCAAATACGAATATAGAGGGACAGATTCGAAGTACACCTCATTCGAATCTATAGGTTCGAAATAGTACAAGTCGAATCTAATGGATTAGATTCGAAATCCTTATTACATTGCAACCACACCCATAGACTCGAAGCATACTCTTAGAATCGAAGCATATAGACTCGAAATGGGAACTTAGACTCGAAACAGATACATAGACTCGAACATGCCTATAGATTCGAAGCACACAACAGATTCAAAGCCATACTAGATTCGAAGGACACTACACAATTCGAATCTAGTGGCATAGATTCGAAATTCATATAGATTCGAGGCACTTGAATATCTCGAGTTTGTTCTACTTGTTCAACAATTTTCCAGGTTTTTAACTACGAAACTGAGCAAAAATAAGGGAGTAATAGTCACTAACCTTCGTCCAAGCTGTATCCTTCGACTATAGACGATTTTCAAGCAAAAACAGGTCCTAAACGGGAGCAAATCAGCTTCAAATGAAGGGAATATGAGCAAACTCGAATTTGCTCAACAAAAACCGAAATAAAAGTCAGAAAAATGGTCGATTTTACCTTAAATCCGGACGAAATCTAACATGCAATGATAGATTCGTGTAGAGCTCGACGATCTCTACCCGATGGCGTATAAATCACGAGAATCCGACGGATCGTTTGGGAGAAATTCTAGAGAGAAGGAGAAGTCTTAGAGAGAGAAGGTGAGAGAGTTCAAGGTTTCCAAACTCATGAAATGAGAAGGAATGCCCTATTTATAGGAAAATAGGGAAAATCAGGTTTTCTACTGAATTTTCCGGAATTGTCCAACTTTTATTCCCATCAATCTGATTTGCATTTCAGATGCAAATAATAGCAAAAGAGTTCTAGATTTGCTATAATTGTCTTTTAGTCATATTTTATTCATTTTAGTCCGTTTCGTCATTTTCAGTCTTTAATTTGTCATTTAGCTGAATTTTAATTATCAACTTTATTTCAGCTAATTTTGGGGCAACTTTTCATAATTAATTATAACTTAATATAATTAACTATTTAAGATTCATGTTTTCGGTTAATTACTAATATTTGGATAAAATTGCTTTATTATCCAAAGTCTGATGCTGTAATTTATATTTAATAAATTACGGGCTGTTACAGGTGGCCACCAAGTTTCCAGAAGGGGCTTGGGGAGGGTTGTTACCCGGTTCGATCCTCATTAGAGGCGGATTTTGAGATTTTTCCCTTCAGGTGAACTAATCTAACTATGGAGATTTTAATCTAACTAGGAGATTGTGGTGGGGATCGAACCGGGATTTGTCGGCACTTGGGCCTAGGCGATAACCACCACACCAGCCGTTCAAAAAAAAAAAAATTTCATTCTTCCCAATTTTTAGGGTAATGGTTTATTAGGTGTAATTTGGTGATCATTAATTATATTATATTACACCAATCATTGATTATTATCTGTGTCATTCCTTACCTTATAATATATCCAATCAAGCATCCCTCAGATTTGCAACATAAAACTTAGATTTGTCAGATAAATCTCAGATTTGTAACATAGTACTTTATGTTACATGAAGAATGGTTGGTTTATATATGAAGAATTTAAAAAAAAATGGATTATAAACTTATTTGGTTCTCTTTCGATTTTCATAAATTTAGTTTCTTTAAAGTAATGATTAGTTAAAGATAAAGAAAAATTTAATTTGCTATGTTTTTATTATTGGTAAAAAGTTAAAATTCGTTGCTATTATTGGTAAAAATATACAACGTTGTTGCTATTATTGGTAAAAAGATAAAAGTTGTTGATATTAATGGATGGTAACCTGCTATAGCAGGTTTCCAGGTCAAAGGTTGGTATAATCTAGTAAAAAATACAAAAGTTATTGCTATTAATGATAAAAAATGATTAATGTGGGTATAAACGGTTTAACTACAAAAAATTATTGCTATTTTTGGCATAGATGCAAGGACTTGGTGGAAATTACAGTTATAGCCTTTACATTTTCATTCAAGCAACTTTCAGTTATGAGTATTTAGCAAGTACTTGCTAGTGACCATTATATTTAGGTCCCATGAATCTACACGTTTGGCAAATGACCAAATTGACAAATTCACCTGAACTCAAAAGTAGTCCAAATCACTATTTTGCTAAAGTTAGGGTGGACGAAGTGGTGCGGGACGACGCAGTGATGGATGCCAAATGACATAGGTAGGTTGGTGCAGTGGCGGATCTAGAATAAATTTCTAGTGGTGGCACCGTGTATGGTCTAATTCCCTGTTTGATCGTCGAAATTCTTCATTAATCGGGTCGGCAACTCAAATTGAGATTTTTTTTCAACCAACTCAATTAATTTATTAAAATATTATCTCTAAAGGTTGGGTCAAAACTCAAAGTTATGTAAACATTAAAATCTCTAGGTCCTAATTTAACCTACATAAAACATAAAATCAAAACTAAGCATAAATTGACAAAACAATTAGCCATTGAACCTACAATTGTCAATTAAGACTCTATAAAACACATAAACACACAATGTCACAAAGTCTTAAAATCACAAAGCAATTAACAAACAATTACCATTTTAACAAGTTAGTATCAATTAACTAAACAAAATACTCAAAGTCCTAAAATCACAAAGCAATTAACTAAACAATTAACAAGCTAATATCAAACTATCAATCAACTAATAAAACACTCAAACTCTCAAAGTCTTAAAATAATAAAATGACTATGTATTTCTAATTTTCTACCGTCTCAACCATTTAATAAATATGTACCTTTTGGCTTTTGGAATCGGAGATTTGGAGAAGCCGAGAGGGACGGCGGCGGGCGGCCAGCGGCGTAGTCGCGCAGAGCCGCAGAAGAAGGGAAGCAGGCAACGACGGCCGGCGCAGAAGAAGGGAAGCGGACAACGGCGGTTGGCGCTAGGGGTGAGCGACGGGTACCATTTCCCGAACCCGAACAGGTACCGGTACCGAATTAATATATTCGGTTCGGTATTTCGGTTTTTAAATTAGCTAAAATTCGGTATTCGGGACCGAACCGACACCATATAAAATTATACGGTTCGGTATTCGATTCTTTCAAAACTAATAATTCGGTTTCGGTATTTTCGGGATCGGTACCGGTTCGGTCCGGTACCGAGCTCACCCCTAGTTGGCCCAGAAGAAGGGAAGCACGAAGAAGGGAGATTCATGCTTCACGTTCTGGTAAGTCGTTCACTGGTCTGGAGCCCTGTTCCCTGGAGAAGCGCTGGACTGCTGGAGTCTTGGACTAGGTTTTTTAATTTGTGGGCTCCTTATATTGGGCTATTATAATTTAATGGGGTCATTTCAAATAATGGGCTGAGTGCACTATGACAAATTTAAAAAAATTTCTACAAGTTGGGCTCGAAGGACTGGTGGTCTGGGCCACCAGGCCCACCACTACCTAGGCCTTCCATCCGCCCCTGGGTTGGTGAACACTGCCCCACCTAGGCGGTACCCCAGTTTTGGATACCGCTCGGTATCCGTGTGCCAAGAGATGGAGAGTGCCGTTAGGCTGGGGTAATTGTAAATTAAATAATTTTGTTACAACCCTAAACATACCACACTTCTATTCTCATTTTAGTCCACACCTATATACTCTCTATATTCTCTTTATTTCTTACATAATTTGTTCCACTTTATTTAAAATGGATTGAAGAACCTATACCCCTGGTGCAGGCGGCTAATGCAAGACGATCGGCGAAAGGACCAAGAGAGACGTGAAAACGTGGGGTAGCGCCGAAACAATTGACTTCACATGTAGAGATCGCGTTAGCACAAACATGGGTTGACGTTAATGAAAAACGCAATTTTGGAGGCGGTTTGTTGAGTCTTTTGCATAACATTTGGGATGGAACGGATATCTGACACCACCCGCCAAGTAAATTCAAAATGGAAAGATACGAAAGTATGTGTAACATCCACGGATTTAATTTGATGTATTTTGGTTAATTAAGTGGAAAACGTATTTATATTTAAGTTGAATTTGGGTGATTATTATGTATTTGGATATTTAGCAAAGTTTGTTGCTATTTTTGAGAAAATTGAACTCAGAATCAATTTTGTGGATTATTATGAATTTAAAAGTTATTTATGATATATTTAAGATTAAATCAGTATTTTATGAAACCGGTTAAGTCGAGTGGTGAAATGGGCAAAATGACGAAAGTAGTATATAAAGGGCAATAGGCTTCATTTTCTAGTTTACACTCTCTCTCTACTCTATCTCTCTAGAAGTTTTCTCTCTACATCTCTCTAAGATATATCACAAACCGACCGTCGGATTTTCGAGAATTATACGTCATCGGAAAGGTATCGAGGAGTACAACAACAATATACAAACGGATTTCAGAGTTCGTGCGAATTGAGGTAAGAATCGAACCTTTTAAGTTTATAGTTTCGGTTTTGAAGTTAACTAGAATTCGAATCTGTCATTTTATGCAAATTTAAGCTTGTTTTGCTTGAAATATTGCTGGAATATGAAAGTATATGCATAGTAGAATCGAATCTAGGTATTATACATGATATATTAGTGATTTTTGCCTTAGAAATGAAGGATTTAAGTTGAAACGATGAACAGACTCGAATGGGCCAAGAACAGAGTCGAAATGCAAGAACAAACTCGAGTTTGGTGCTAGATTCGAGTATGTTTTCGAGTATAACATAGATGCGAAGGGAAGGGGGTTCGAATCTACCCCTAGACTCGAAGTGTAGTTCAATTTAACCTTAGATTCGAAGGGTAGGTTCGAATCTAACATAAGGAGTTCGAATCTAATGTATAAATTTCGAATCTGATGATTGATTTCGAATCTAACCATAGAATCGAAGATGAGTTCGAATCTAAGCCTAGATTCGAAGCTTAGTTCGAATCTGATGCTTGGAATTCGATTCTGATGCTTGGAATTCGATTCTAACCCATTAAATTCGAGTTTAATGCTTAAAATTTAGAATACTACTCCCTAGACTCGTGTATTTTGAATGAAACTTATAAACAACACATAAAATGACAAGAAATATGCAAAGGACAAGTTATGAACTTGAAATGGGTTTCAAACTTGGTTATAGTTTAAATTTGGATGTAGACCCGAAATGAGGGAAAACGTTGCAAAACTTACGAGACTTGATTTTTATGAGTTAAACGGTTAATGATATGAGGAAATTGTTGTAATTGATATGACAGGTCCCTTGTGGTGTTGTTTAACCCACAGTGGGGTACTTGGTGGAATCCGGTTGAAAGCCCGAAGAGAAATAAAATTGGTTAAAGATAATTACGCACCCACTGTGAGTACAGTAGATTTCGCATGTTTATATTTGTTTTATGTAAGCTTTGCCTGCTGAGACCTGTTGTTTCATTGATTGTTTGGAATTCTACTAACTTGCGTAGATTTAGATGCACATTCTTACTTGTTGCATGTCCTTTCGGTTGTTGTGCATCTAGTGATGGACCGGTGGGTCGCATCGATTACTCTGATGTTACTGTGCTATATGACCTGGAGCTGATCCCTCCTAGGCCCGGTAGGCAGTATGTCATCCCCGATCGTACGTTTGTCTCAGATGGTATGTCTAAATGCCGAGCTGTGAGCTCGAAGGGGCTGCGGCTCTGGTCCGTACTTGGTGTACGAAGAGAGTATACGACGTTTGTCGTCGGAATTACTCTTGGGCTTCATAAAGACTTATAAAATGCGTAATCTTTGTATTCACTAAGCATCCGCTTACGTTTTAGTTGTTGATTTTTATTTTACAGGAAAAGGGAAGTCTACCGCCGGACCTTCTAGTTAGGTCATTTGGAAGATTTGGAAGATATCTGCTATTTAATTGGTAATTATGTTGTGGGACAATGTTGTATTATATTCTGGATGATTGTAATAAATGTATGGGTGTGTAGACCTAGACTTGGTACCTGATAGCACCGTAGGGTGTTTAACACTTGTTGCACTACTTTATTTATGTTTTAATGCTTCCGCACTTAATTTAGGTTATCAGATCATTATGTTATTGCATGCTGATGATTAATCCTGGGTGTATTGTAATTGGTGGTTGTTGTGGCAAGGGTGTCACACGAGATGGTATCAGAGCAGTTGTTTGAGATTCAAGTGTCCGTGAGGTCTTGATCTCAAACATTAGGTAATGATATGTAGTGGTTTAAGTAATGATCTGAACTAAGATAGGTTATGATCTAGTAATTATAGGGATTGACTATTATACGGGACAAATGAATGGTGTCTTTAAATTTATGACATGTTGCTAAATAAGTTATATGTTTCGTATTTCAGAACATGTCTGGAGGAGGAATGACACCTGAAGAGACGAGAGAAATGATGCTAGCCATGATGGCTGAGCAAAGAGAGATGATTCAAGAGCAGTTTCGGGCTCGAGATGAGGCCGAAACTAAGCGAAGGGAAGATAAAAGGAAGAACAAAGAAAAAGAAAGAGAGGGAATTAATGAGGAACAAGATGACAACACTGGGTCATCTAATAAGCCCAGGGGTTGTCGGTTTAAGGATTTTAAAGGAAATGGAGCTGTAGAGTTTAACGGTTTAGGGGATGCTGTTGCTGCACTGGAATGGATAACAGCAACTGAGCGAACATTCCGAATCAGCGACTGTGCTGAGAAGGATATGGTTCGTTATGCAACTGCTATGTTCACGAATGATGCAATCATGTGGTGGAATGCCATGGTGAACGCGTTGACATTGGAGAAGGTTTCGGTTATGAAATGGGCTGAGTTCACGGACTTATTCACTCAGCAATACTGTCCGATTGATGAGCGTCGGAGATTAGAGGCAAGGTTTATGGCGCTGGTACAGGGGACGAAGACGGTGTCCCAATATGCTGTGGAGTTCACGAGGTTAAGTCTGTTCGCACCTCATCAGGTGGACACCGAAGAAAGGAAAGTGACCAGGTTCGAGGCTGGTCTTGACATTGAGATTAGGAGGGTCATGAGCAATGTTCGTTACCCTACATTTGCTGGCTTACTTGAGGCTGCCAGAAATGTAGAGCAGATTTTGATTATGTCGGGCTACTCTGTTGGGTCTGCTGCTGCTTCCACCAATCCAACACAGCCGTCACCGCCGAAGCGCCAAAGGGAGGAAGGATATTCTGGTTCTTCCCGGTCTTCACAATACTCACCTCAACAGTCGTATCGCCGACAATCTGGTTCATCTGATCGCGGTCGTGCGCGTGCATACTCCATCAACACTGAGCCGCAGTATTGCAATAAATGTCACTTGGAACATTTTGGCAAGTGCCCTAACGGACGTGCTTGCTTTTGCTGTGGAGAACTGGGACATTTTCAGAATGATTGCCCAAGGAAGGGTGATGCTTGCTATAAGTGTGGGGTGTGGGGTCACTATAGCAGGAACTGTAGAAAGAATGCTTCAACGGCTGCTGTCCCATCATCAACACGATCGTCTGGAGGTTCGAGTGGTGGTTCAGTTAATCGCCGGGGTCAGTCACAGAGGGCACCTGCTCGTGCTTTTCAGATAACTGCAGAGGAGGCAAGGGAAAATCCGGAGGTCGTCACGGGTACGTTCATAGTTAATTCTATGCCTGCACGAGTTTTATTTGATTCAGGTGCCAATAGGTCATTTGTTTCTACTGTGTTTGCACAAAGACTTGCCATGCCACTATCTAGATTATCTGCTGTTCTTGATATAGAAACTGCTAGCAACACTCTAGTAAAAGTAGATCATGTCTACCGTAACTGCACGTTAGTAATTGAAGATGTAGTCTTCAATTTGGACTTGATACCGATAGAGTTCAGCGAGTTTGATGTGATAGTCGGAATGGACTGGTTGATCGAGAATGAAGCCCATATAGTGTGTAAGAGCCGAATGATAAAGATAACTACCCCGGAGGGGCGTGAGATATGTATATATGGGGATAGGAGAAGCGGGGATCTGTGTTTGCTGACTATTGCAAAAGCTCGAAAGCTTGTTGCAAAGGGATGTGATGCATACTTAGCATATGCGATTGATGCTAAGGCAGAGAAGAGAACGTTGGCCGATGTGCCGGTTGTTTCACAATTCCCGGATGTGTTTCCGGAAGACTTGTCTGGCGTGCCGCCTGAAAGACAAGTAGAGTTTAGGATTGACTTGATCCCTGGAGCTGCACCGGTAGCTCGTTCTCCTTATCGTCTTGCCCCAACCGAGATGAAGGAAATTATGACACAGCTGCAAGAATTGTTGGACAAGGGCTTCATTCGGCCGAGTTCATCGCCGTGGGGAGCTCCGGTACTGTTTGTAAAGAAGAAGGATGGCACGATGAGGATGTGCATAGATTACCGGGAGCTGAATAAGTTGACTATTAAGAACAAATATCCGTTGCCACGGATAGATGACTTGTTTGACCAGTTACACGGGGCCTGTGTCTTTTCTAAGATCGACTTAAGGTCGGGGTACCATCAGTTGAAGGTACGAGAAGAAGATGTGCCAAAGACAGCATTCAGGACTCGGTATGGCCATTACGAGTTTCTGGTAATGCCTTTTGGATTAACCAACGCCCCAGCTGTCTTTATGGACTTGATGAATAGGGTTTGTAGACCGATGTTGGATAAATCGGTAATTGTGTTTATCGATGATATTTTAGTATATTCTAAGTCTGAAGCAGAACATGCTGAACATCTGAGAGAACTGTTGGAGTTGTTAAGAAAAGAAAGGTTGTACGCCAAGTTCTCAAAGTGCGAGTTTTGGCTACAACAGATACAGTTTCTAGGACATGTTATATCTGGAGCTGGGATTTCGGTTGATCCAGCTAAAGTTGAGGCTATAAGAAATTGGGAACCGCCACAATCAGCTACGGAAATCAGGAGTTTTCTTGGGTTGGCGGGATATTATAGGAGGTTTATAAAGGACTTTTCAAAGATTGCAGTTCCGCTGACGGCATTAACGAAGAAGAATGCGCCTTTTGTTTGGGAGACCGTGCAGCAAGAGGCATTTGATGTTTTGAAGAAAACTTTGAGTGAAGCGCCGATACTTGCCTTACCTGAGGGCAATGATGACTTTGTGGTGTATACCGATGCTTCGAGGTTAGGGTTAGGCGCTGTACTGATGCAGCGCGGGAAAGTAATTGCATATGCTTCAAGGCAGTTGAAGCAGCATGAGAAGAATTATTCGACTCATGATCTCGAGTTGACTGCAGTAACATTCGCATTAAAGTTATGGAGGCATTATCTTTACGGGACTAAGTGCCAATTATACACGGACCATAAGAGTTTAAAGTACATTTTTAGCCAGAAGAAACTCAATATGAGGCAGAGACGATCAATGGAGCTAATAAAGGATTACGATTGTGAAATCCTTTATCACCCCGGAAAGGCTAATGTAGTAGCCGATGCCTTGAGCCGGAAAGCGTATGCTAAGGATTGCTGCTATATGATGACTTCTACCATGTTAACGTCTACTATTATAGATGATGTCAAGGCCGCTCAAGAGGAAGCCTTGAAAGACGAGAATGTTGGTGCTGAGGATATAAGGGCGCAGATTAAAAATATGGAAACTAGTGAATCGGGATTAAAAGGTGTGTACGGAAGAATATGGGTGCCGAAATATGGTGGAATGAGACAAATAATTATCGAAGAAGCACACCAGTCTAGGTTTTCTGTACATCCTGGAAGTACAAAGATGTACAATGACTTAAAGGCAGATTTTTGGTGGCCAGGATTGAAGAGGGACATAGGGCAATATGTAGAAAGATGCCGAACTTGTCGGTTGGTAAAGGCCGAGCATCAGCAACCGTACGGCAGTATGCAGCCGCTTCCCATTCCGGAATGGAAGTGGGAGCACATTACTATGGATTTTGTTACGAAACTGCCGAAGACTAGGCGCCAACATGATGCAGTTTGGGTGATAGTCGATAGATTAACTAAGTCCGCACATTTTATACCGATAAGAGAAAGTTACTCCTTAGAAAAGTTGGCTAAAATATATCTGGACGAGATTGTTTCTAGGCATGGAGTGCCTAAGTCCATAGTATCGGACCGGGACAGCCGGTTTACTTCAAATTTTTGGTCGGCTTTGCAAGAAGGGTTAGGGACAAGGATAACAATGAGTACAGCTTACCACCCGCAAACTGATGGTCAGAGTGAGCGGACCATCTTAACGCTTGAAGACATGATGAGATCGTGTGTGTTAGATCTCGGTGGCAATTGGGACGATCATCTGCCACTCATAGAGTTTTCGTATAACAACAGTTACCACGCTACAATCAAGAAAGCTCCGTTCGAGGCTTTGTATGGAAGGAAATGTAGGACTCCTACATGTTGGAGAGAAACGGGTGAAACACCAATTGCTGGGCCGGCCTTGCTTCAAGAAACAAACGAGAAGATACAGTTGATTAGGCAAAACATGAAAGCGGCCCAGGATCGTCAGAAAAGTTACTATGATCGGAGGCACAAGCCGATAAATTTTGAAGTGAATGACTGGGTTTATCTGAAAGTATCACCCATGAGGGGTGTTACTCGTTTTGTAAAAAGGGGAAAGTTGGCTCCGAGATTCGTCGGACCATTTAAGATAACTGAAAAAGTGGGGAATCAGTCATACCGTTTGGAATTGCCTGAAGAGATGTCGGGCATACATCCGGTGTTTCACGTTGGAAATCTTCGAAAGTCATTTACTTCTAGTAACGAGGATTGGGCCGACCATACTGAACTGCAGGTTGATGAAAGGCTCTGGTATGTTGAAGAGCCGGAGTGTGTGTTAGATACTAAGATGAAGAAATTAAGAAGCAAGGAGATAGAAATGGTGCTTGTACGTTGGAAGCACCATAAAGGAGCAAATCATACTTGGGAAACTAAGTCAGAGATGTTAAGAAAGTATCCGAAACTGTTTGAGTCCGAGTAACTTCGAGGACGAAGTTGAGCGTGGTGGAGCCCATGTTGTAACATCCACGGATTTAATTTGATGTATTTTGGTTAATTAAGTGGAAAACGTATTTATATTTAAGTTGAATTTGGGTGATTATTATGTATTTGGATATTTAGCAAAGTTTGTTGCTATTTTTGAGAAAATTGAACTCAGAATCATTTTTGTGGATTATTATGAATTTAAAAGTTATTTATGATATATTTAAGATTAAATCAGTATTTTATGAAACCGGTTAAGTCGAGTGGTGAAATGGGCAAAATGACGAAAGTAGTATATAAAGGGCAATAGGCTTCATTTTCTAGTTTACACTCTCTCTCTACTCTATCTCTCTAGAAGTTTTCTCTCTACATCTCTCTAAGATATATCACAAACCGACCGTCGGATTTTCGAGAATTATACGTCATCGGAAAGGTATCGAGGAGTACAACAACAATATACAAACGGATTTCAGAGTTCGTGCGAATTGAGGTAAGAATCGAACCTTTTAAGTTTATAGTTTCGGTTTTGAAGTTAACTAGAATTCGAATCTGTCATTTTATGCAAATTTAAGCTTGTTTTGCTTGAAATATTGCTGGAATATGAAAGTATATGCATAGTAGAATCGAATCTAGGTATTATACATGATATATTAGTGATTTTTGCCTTAGAAATGAAGGATTTAAGTTGAAACGATGAACAGACTCGAATGGGCCAAGAACAGAGTCGAAATGCAAGAACAAACTCGAGTTTGGTGCTAGATTCGAGTATGTTTTCGAGTATAACATAGATGCGAAGGGAAGGGGGTTCGAATCTACCCCTAGACTCGAAGTGTAGTTCAATTTAACCTTAGATTCGAAGGGTAGGTTCGAATCTAACATAAGGAGTTCGAATCTAATGTATAAATTTCGAATCTGATGATTGATTTCGAATCTAACCATAGAATCGAAGATGAGTTCGAATCTAAGCCTAGATTCGAAGCTTAGTTCGAATCTGATGCTTGGAATTCGATTCTGATGCTTGGAATTCGATTCTAACCCATTAAATTCGAGTTTAATGCTTAAAATTTAGAATACTACTCCCTAGACTCGTGTATTTTGAATGAAACTTATAAACAACACATAAAATGACAAGAAATATGCAAAGGACAAGTTATGAACTTGAAATGGGTTTCAAACTTGGTTATAGTTTAAATTTGGATGTAGACCCGAAATGAGGGAAAACGTTGCAAAACTTACGAGACTTGATTTTTATGAGTTAAACGGTTAATGATATGAGGAAATTGTTGTAATTGATATGACAGGTCCCTTGTGGTGTTGTTTAACCCACAGTGGGGTACTTGGTGGAATCCGGTTGAAAGCCCGAAGAGAAATAAAATTGGTTAAAGATAATTACGCACCCACTGTGAGTACAGTAGATTTCGCATGTTTATATTTGTTTTATGTAAGCTTTGCCTGCTGAGACCTGTTGTTTCATTGATTGTTTGGAATTCTACTAACTTGCGTAGATTTAGATGCACATTCTTACTTGTTGCATGTCCTTTCGGTTGTTGTGCATCTAGTGATGGACCGGTGGGTCGCATCGATTACTCTGATGTTACTGTGCTATATGACCTGGAGCTGATCCCTCCTAGGCCCGGTAGGCAGTATGTCATCCCCGATCGTACGTTTGTCTCAGATGGTATGTCTAAATGCCGAGCTGTGAGCTCGAAGGGGCTGCGGCTCTGGTCCGTACTTGGTGTACGAAGAGAGTATACGACGTTTGTCGTCGGAATTACTCTTGGGCTTCATAAAGACTTATAAAATGCGTAATCTTTGTATTCACTAAGCATCCGCTTACGTTTTAGTTGTTGATTTTTATTTTACAGGAAAAGGGAAGTCTACCGCCGGACCTTCTAGTTAGGTCATTTGGAAGATTTGGAAGATATCTGCTATTTAATTGGTAATTATGTTGTGGGACAATGTTGTATTATATTCTGGATGATTGTAATAAATGTATGGGTGTGTAGACCTAGACTTGGTACCTGATAGCACCGTAGGGTGTTTAACACTTGTTGCACTACTTTATTTATGTTTTAATGCTTCCGCACTTAATTTAGGTTATCAGATCATTATGTTATTGCATGCTGATGATTAATCCTGGGTGTATTGTAATTGGTGGTTGTTGTGGCAAGGGTGTCACAGTATGTTTATTTGTCGGTCCTTTAATGACAACTAGAATGCGAGGAGAAATGGTAAAAAAAAGTGATGTAATGAAAATGACACACAGAAAAGGTTTAGAGAACAACAATCCAATTGCTCATGAGGCGGCATGAGAAATTCTTCTAATTCACCCAAAGTGGAGTGTGGTTCCAACCATGGATGATTTTGTCCAAGCTTCAAAACGGATGAAAACTTCCATTTCAAACATGCACACAACCTCATCCGATGCCCAATTTCCTGCCAACCAATTTGAAGAGGATGATGATGAAGAAATAGGGGTGTTTAAAAGTATCAAGCTCGAGCTCGAGCTCGGCTCGTGAATAATTTTACATGTTCGAGTACGGCTCAGTCTCGACTTGTTTATTATATATGGTAATTTTTTAATTAGTTTTTAATAATCTATATATATAATTTTTTTAATCCATATATTATATATTTATTAATTAAAAACTACATTTATATATGTGTTCTTTGAAGCTCGTTTAGGCTCGCGAGCTCGATATGTGAAACTCGGACTCCGACTCGTTTAACTCGAGCGTTTTTTTTAAGCTTTTAGCGAGCCGAGTTCATTTACACCCCTATGAAAAAACTAGGAAGCCGGAAAGACTGCTTCAGAAAAGGAAAAAAAAACTGGCATCCACATCTGCATCGAGAGATACACAACTTCAAGGATTCTTTGAGCATTCTGACGTTTTCAGGAGTCAAAACGAAAGAAAACAAAAGAGACGTCGAAGACAGGATAAAACACCGCATCATCGCCACTAGCTCAAGGAATTAAGGCGGAGAAATCACGTATCTTATAAGAGTGAGTGTATCCATTAGGAGAGGGAGCGTTTCGTTCTAGAGCAAGTAATTGAGGAAGCCCAAGAAAAAGATTTACATTTTTTCCTACAACCATGTTCTTTTTTAGTTGTTACTTGTAATGTTCTTAATTTTTCATGTCATTTACTATAATCTAATATAAATTTAAATCAAATCAAATCCATTCTATTAAATTTTAATTTAATTAATTTAATAATCAAGGAACCAAAATTATATAAATTCTAATTTATTATTATTATTTTATATATATTATAAATATTTATTTTTAGATATTATTACTTAGTTAACCAATGTAGCACATGAGTATTAACCTAGTTTTATAATTAAAAAAAAACTAGTGGGTTGGTAGTATAGAAAGATGAGCAATACCGTGATTTCAGATAGATTGATGGAATAGGTAAAGAGAAAAAGCTCATGTGGTGCTAATATGGCGTTGAGATAGATTCATGTCATTTACTTTTAGTGGTTTGGTTTCTTATTTTTTTTCTTTTTCTTTTTTCTAATTTTAATGGTTTGGTCATAAGGGTTTATATCACAGAATATTAACGTAGTTCTTCATACATACCTTATGACATCGTACATGTCTCAATAAAAAAGTGACATGTTCACTAATTAGATGGAAACATCTTTTTGTCACTTTGGTCTTCTCCAAAGAAAATTTGGCCACATTTTAAGGAAGACATGTTTTTAAAATGATACTGTTTTTATCTAATCAGTCGACACGTTATTTATTGAGATAATATATGTGATTGCAATTAGTCATCTAGCTAACAGATAACCTAAATAAGAAAGATCTCACTCGATCTGGTATTATTGGGTCGAAATACTTATCACAGAAAGTGAGGTGGTATATTGATACAACAAAACCCTACTTTTCTCATCTTTATAAACACAATTCATGGCGATAGAAGTGGTTAGCAACAATTGTACCGTATACCCACAACTACAAGGATTCAAGAATTTCAAAAGAGCATACTAAAAGAATGAAATCTTTCTTTGTTTCAGCTAAAGCAACCAACATGACTGTGGTTAGCAATCAGTGGCTGGTCTTATGCTTCTGCTTTTTCTTGGGTCTGCTCCTTGTGGAGTCAACAGCTCACCTATCCACTCATGCAGAAGACATAAAAAGATCAGATTTCCCAGATGGTTTTCTGTTTGGAGTCTCTACCTCCTCTTACCAAGTATGATCCATTTTTATTAATTCCTTCTTTCGGTTTGCTGATTGGTGTGTGCGTTGAGAATAAAAGATGGGATTTTACTATGAACTCATATTGAATTTGTGTTGAAGATTGAAGGGGCGTATCTTGAAGATGGTAAAAGTCTCAACAATTGGGATGTGTTTTCTCTCACCCCAGGTAACAACACTTTTTATGTAAATTGGATTTCACTAATTCATCAGTAATTGTTTTGCAAGAGACTAATCATGATATCTTCATCATGTGTAGGCAACATTCAAAATGGTGATGATGGATTCATAGCTGATGATCATTACCATCAATATCTGGTATATCTGTTTTGGTTCTCTAGGCCCCAATTACACAATCCTTCAAATTCAACTTCAATTTGGTATAAGAATAGTTTACAGGCTAATTCACACTTTATTAGGTATAACAATTGCTACCATTTACTGGTGTCCATGTTGTTTTTTGGGATTAGACAAAAAATATCCATGGTCCTGCTGCTTGCTGGTTCTTTTGGGACAGATAAGGTTTTTTTTTCTATTTATAGGTTTGTTTGTACAATATATCCATCTATAACATTACTAGAAGAGAGAAATCACAATTTAAGGCTACCAAAAGTTTTCTAAGACCACACGCATACCGTAAGCATTATAATGTGTAACGTGAGAGATGTCTTGTGGCCAATATTCACAATTGATCTCAATTGGGTGTACCCATTATTCTTATCTTCAATAATTTTGAGAAAAACATCCTAGCACCTCTCAAGAAATTGTTTTCTAATAAATGCTTGTTGCAGAAAGATATTGAGATCATACAATCACTAGGTGTAGATGCTTACCGCTTCTCTATATCATGGGCAAGAATTCTTCCAAGTACGAAAACAACTTCTTATTGCCTGTAAGAAAAAAGATTGAGTATTGTCATTTTAAGTCGAAATCTTCTTGAGTTGAATCAGGAGGAAGATTTGGTGAAGCAAATCCAAATGGGATTGCTTTCTATGATAAACTATTGGACAATCTCTTGCTCAGAGGTAATATGGCAATGCTCTTTAGTCAATTCTTTAACCTCATGGAAATACACTCTAACCTTATAATTGAAACTAATGCAGGAATTAAACCGTTTGTAACGATTTACCATCATGATTTTCCTCAAGAACTTCAAGATCGATATGGGTCTTGGCTCAGCCCGTTAATGCAGTATGTAAAAGAACTTCAATTCAAATAAGTGAAAATTACCTTCCTATAGAAGCACACACCTAGAAACAATTCTACATTCAAAGTTTTATCCTGCTGTAAAAATGATAAATTTCCTATGATTTGATACCAACATGTTTGTCGGTTCTAATGGTTCGTTGTAGGGAAGATTATGTGCACTTTGCAGAAACATGCTTTAAAAACTTTGGTGACCGAGTGAAGCATTGGACCACTATCAATGAGCCAAACTTGTTTACACAAATGGCCTATGAGAATGGAAAGTATCCACCTGCTCGCTGTTCGCAGCCCTTTGGAAATTGTTCTGCTGGAAATTCTGATACCGAGCCTCTAATTGTTATGCATAACATGTTATTGGCACATAGCAAGGCTGTGAAGCTATACCGTAGAGATTATCAGGCAATCAAGTGACCTCAAAGTTGACCTTTTTCCCCTTATATGATGAATATTTGTTGACTAGAGAAATGTATGTGCAGCCTAAGCAAGATGGGTTAGTTGGGATTGTTGTTGATTGTTTAATGTATGAGCCTCTGACAGATAATGATCTTGACCGAGAAGCTGCCAACAGGGGCTTGGCTTTCTATATTGGCTGGTATATAAATGCAGATTTTTCTTATTTTTCAGTGATTCAAATCAAAATTATTGAATGCTTTATTGTTATTACTAAGCAGGGTTTTGGATCCACTAATTTTTGGTGAATATCCCTCGGAAATGCGCCAGTATCTTGGAAATCAACTGCCAACATTTTCCAGTGCTGAAAGGAAGTTGCTGAAAGACAGCATTGACTGTATTGCTGTCAACCATTACTCAACTACGCATGCAAAAGATCACATTTATTCTAGTTGTAGCGCAACCGGTAATCGAGCTATCAAAGGTTTTGTGGATGGAATTACAGAGCGAGATGGTGTTCAAATTGGTGAACAGGTATGTACATGAAACCCTTTTTGCCACTTGTTTAGTATTGGCTTTTAATTTGTTTCATTGTTTTGCTGTGTTTGCAGACTGGCATTTCAATACTTCCGGTAGTTCCAAGAGGCATCAGAGAAATGATAGACTATCTAAAGAAGAGATACCACAACAAACCGATGTTTGTCACTGAAAATGGTATTGCAAAATGGTGCCCTATTGACTTTTTGAATTTGGTCAATCCTTATGGCTTATATGTACAGATTGAATATTGATATGTATACCATTGCAGTAAGTCAAACATAACAAGTCTGTCAAATTTTTTTTTCCAGAAATTGAGAGCAGCTCATATAAATTTTGGAGTTGAAAACTGGTTCATCAGACCTCTAAACTCAATCTTTGATGTTGGAAAACATAAGAAGTATAGGTTTTTTAATTGTTTAGTGGCATGCCAAATAGAGCAGTTATCTTTCTAAAATTGTATCTAAGCCATATATCAAGGACTTCCATATTCAGTAGACCTATATGGTTCGCTGGGCAGTTAATTGCGCCGCTATAGCGGTGCTATAGCGGTTAGCGGTCCTTGAAAAAATAGCGGTGCTAAATAGCGGTTCCGCGAATAGCGGCGCTATTTACCGCTATTTAGGACCGCTATTTACCGCTATTTGGAGGTGCAGTCCAGATCGATCATTCTTTAAGCTATATTTTGTTAAATCTGTAATACTTTGTTTAATACTTTATATAGTAATGCTATATCTTGTTTATCTTTGTTTGTTTAATGTGTTGTTCGATTCTATGACCTTTATGATTTTAGTTATTTATGACTTTTGTTCTTTATGTTTATGTTCTTTAGGATTTTAGTTCTTCATATTATGTTCTTTATGTCTATGATTATATATATATACATATATATATATATACCGCTATATCACCGATATATCACCGCAATAACCGCGATAGCAAATAGCGGTCTTGACCGCTATTGGACCGCGAGACGCTATTAACTGCATAGATGGTTCGTCAACCCTGATACATACAACATTAAGTCTTTATGGATTTTATTACAAGTTGAAGATCAACATCCTATAAATATATCTCCTTTGATAAAAAGTTGTTCACTTCTCAAACTCTTACTAAAAGTACGATAATTTATATCAGTGTTAAATTGAAAATCATGGCCATTTAACCGCGAAAGTCAATATCTATCAAACATAGTAGCTGCAGTTATTTCATGAATTAATCTTTGTGTTATCTTGCTGCAGGGTATTCTGAACCAAAAGGGCAATATCAAGTTCAAGATTTACTTCAAGACTTCAAGCGGATAGAATTTCACAAAATGCACCTCTCGTCTTTAGCCCAAGCGATAAGGTGATGATATCATATTAGTTGAAGCATCTAGCATCATAATTTTATATTTTTAGTGAAATAATGGAAAAACTGGTATGTTTGGCAGGGATGGTGCGGATGTTAGGGGGTATTTTGTGTGGACATTGTTGGATGATTTCGAATGGATTATTGGGTACAGAGCCAGATTTGGACACTACGTTGATCGTCAAACGCTTGATCGGATCCCCAAGTTGTCTGCAAGATGGTATCAAGATTTCTTGAAAAACAAAACCCAAGCAGCAGCAGTCAGTATATCAAAATCAGTGCTCCTTCAAGCAGATTCCTAAAGACTCCCTCACACCAAACATACCTTTTGTGTGGTAACTTGTAGACTTCATATAGGTCGACCCCATCACCCCATGATCTCTGATCTGTGCTGTGTGAAAAGTACAACTATCTATGCGTTAAGTATAGGCACACAAGTCTGCACAAAAGTATATTCAACTGGTTTGTTGTTGTACTATATTGTTAACACAAAACATGTTCAGTTTTATGAAGTTTAGGCTATATATCATGTGGACCGACTGAGATACCAATTTTTTTTTGCAAGATGGCCAATAATTTCTTAACAGTAAGGAATTATCAAGAGATAGATCTTTTCAGAAGGAACAAATGAACAAGACAATAATTGTCCTTTTGCTTTATTAATTGTCCTGTCATTTTCTTTATTTATTATCCTGTCAGCAACAACAAATGTTTGGTGGATAATTGACCCTCATTCATACTTTTTATGATAGATTTCAGTTTTATAGATGATTTATGATCATTTATGTGTTTTTGTTGTTGTTGTATTGGAATTACCTTGTTACCTTGTTGTATGAAAGAAAAAAGTTCAAGAAAACCTAACAAACTTTTGCTTTTACAGAGATTAAGTTTTTGGACACCTTTTTGAGTGTTTGACTACCTAGACTTAATAAAAATCAACAAAGAAATCACTTGATTTTTAAATCCTTGCACTTTATAAAAATGTATAATTAACTCATTGCACTTTGATGAAACTGAATGATTAAATCCTTATGATCATGAAAGTTAAAACTATTCATATTTATTTGATCGTTTAATTTTATTAAATATGAGGGTTTAACCATTTGCATTAAATCATGACATGTTTGTTATTTAAAAAAGGGTTAATATCGAAAAAACCACATAAAACTTATGTTAGTTTTGTGATTAAGTCTCTAAATTTTTTTTTTGATTGTTTAAGTCCCGTAACTATTTTTGTCTTATTAAAAAAAAAACTCACCATCTTTACATGTTTTATCGATTAAGTCTCTAAATTTTTTGTTTTATTGGTTGTGTTTTACTTACTCATCCGGACATCCGGTGGCCGGTCAAAAATATATACTTTTGAATAATACAAAAATAGTTTAGGGACTTAAACAATCGAAAAAAAATTTAGGGACTTAATCGTGAAAATGAAAAAAGTTTATAGGTTTTTTCAATATTAATCCTTAAAAAAAAGGAAAAATAAAGAAGTCCATGTTGTCCATTGGATTTTTTTATTGTTTTCCCTGAATAAATAAGAATTTATTAGGCCTTGTAGATTGAGAGAGAAATGGTGGTTAGCAACAATTGAAATGTACAAGTATTATAGCATATGTACAAATTAGTATTGCTGTCAAGATTTGGCATACTACTAGTCGAAGATTGAGGTCTGACTTTTGTTCCAAATAAATCAACTTGGCATGATTGTTAACGTAAATAATACTGTAAACCCCAATGGTTGAATTTTTCTGCTGCTTGCTTTTATTGGGTCTCTTTATTGTGGGTTCCTCCATGAATGGAAGAGAAGGAGACATAAAAAGATCAGATTTTCCAGATGGGTTTCTTTTTGGAGTCTCTACTTCCTCTTATCAAGTATTATTCTCTACCCTATCTCCTTTCTTTCTTGAATTCTCTGATGAATTTGTATTTGATTCCTGTTGAATGTTGTGTTGTAGATTGAAGGAGCATATCTTGAAGATGGTAAAAGTGTCAACAATTGGGATGCATTTTCTCTTTCTTCAGGTAACAATCAATTGGCTTCTTTCTTATTAAGTCATCGTTGAATCTTATCATTAGATTAGTTATGAACTTATGATAGCTTTGTTTTGTTTTTCTTTTTCCATGTTTAGGCTACATTGAAAATGGTGACAATGGTTTCATAGCTGATGACCATTACCATCGATATTTGGTAAGCATACTACTTTATTTTTATCATTTAGGTCATTAAACTTTTTTTATTGTTTAGGTATATAAACTATATATGAAATCTATACTAGTTAAAGACAATAGTGGTTCCATTTACCCTGAGTAGCAATTTGTACATAGTTTAGTGATTTAAATGGTAATTTTTACATAGATTAGTGACTAGGATAATAATTATAAACTTTACTATTCCCAATTAGGTAACCAACAAAGATGGGGGAAAGAAGGGCACTCAACTGTTCTATTCATTTTTCTCCCAACTAGGGATTGCCAGATAGCTAGTCTGAGGTGGTGAGAGATATGGCAGAAAGAGTGCCCGGGAGAGAGCTGTGTTTTAAAAAGCGCGCCTCAGGCTCACTGAGGCGCAAGGCTCATCGAGGCTCAAAGCCCTGCGCAACACAAGCTGTTGCGAGCGCCTCCTTGTCGTTTCATTAAATTTGGCCCAGAAAAGAAGAAAATGAGTCCCTCTTTGATTAATTGTTAAAGTAATTCAAATTCGTAATGAAAATCGTGTATATTTTTTGTATTTTGGTATTCTAGATTTTGGTATTTTACATTTTTAGTTGTTAAAGTAGTATTAATGTGTTATTATGTATAAATTATGATACCAAAACAAGTGCGCCTCGGGTACGTGATTTGCACGCCTCACATCGCGCTTCACGCCTCAGGCTCCAGAACCCTTTTCGCAACAGTGCGCCTTGCGCTTTTTAAAACCAAGGGAGAGAGGGAGGGGGGGGGGGGGTTGTCCTGGTCAGTTCATCGGCAAACTATGTAAAAATTGCTACTTGGGTCACTAAGATGACCAAACCAAGTAAACGGGTATCCGGTCACTTTTATTATCAGATAGTAAATTTCACATAGTTTGATGACCTAAATGGTAGAAAAAGAAAGGTGTTACCCAACCTGAGAAAAATGGAATAGTTGGTTGCTACACTAGTACATGAACCCTTGATGAAACGGTTTAATAACGTGTTGGTTGTTCTTCTCTCAATCAATCAAGCATTCCAGTTGATAGTTGTTATTTTGTTATATAATGGTATCTCTTTTCTGTAAGATTCTTGTTTGTTACTTTGATTGTGTTTTATATATTTAATGTGATGCTATCGAGTCACAAATTTTGAAAGAAATTACAGAAATTTTATAGTCACTTTGCATAATCTCAGTTGAAATGAAACATTTCATTCATATTTGCGTGATTTATTTTGAAAAAGTGACTTTCACTTCTCTAAAGACTTTCTCTCTAATTATTTGATCAATGCAGAAAGATATTGGGATCGTTCAATCGCTTGGTGTTGATGCTTATCGCTTCTCTATATCATGGGCAAGAGTTCTTCCAAGTACGATTAGTCAATAACAGCTCTAAAATGTTTAACAAAAAAAGATCAAGTATTTTTTTTTTGTTTTTTAATCGAATATCTTGTTGAGTTGTATCAGGAGGAAGATTCGGTGAAGTCAATCAAGATGGGATTGTGTTCTATAACAAAATATTAGACAATCTCTTACTCAGAGGTAATACGACAATGCTCTTTACATCAATTCTTCAATGGAAATTACGCGCTCCAACTGCAGATTTGCAACTAACGCAGGAATTGAACCATTTGTAACAATTTATCATCATGATTTTCCTCAAGAACTTCAAGATCGATATGGATCTTGGCTCAGCCCATTTATGCAGTATGTAAAAAACTCTTACCATTGAAGGTTTAATCCTAGGGTTAAGGTCTTAAAATAGCAACATACTTTTAAAAATGTATCGATATGGTACGTCTACTTTTTTAATTGCCTATATGGTACGTGTACTTCATTTTTCTGTATCATATGGTCATTCTACATAATAGAGCCCGGTTTTTACTTACGAAACACGTATCTAATGGTATGAAAACAGGGGTCTATTACAAATATGGTCATATCGGTATGAAAAATTGAAGTACAGGTACCATGTCGACATTTAAAAAAGTAGACGTACCATATTGATAAATTTTCAAAAGTATGTTACTATTGTATGACTTTACCCCTTAATCCTATTCAAATAATGATCAAGTATTTCATTTCTTAAGATCTGTTAAAACATATTTTGCAGGGAAGAGTACGTCCACTTTGCAGAAACTTGCTTCAAGATTTTTGGTGATCGAGTGAAGCATTGGATGACTATTAACGAGCCGAACTTGTTTACAAAAATGGCATATCAGAGAGGAAAGTATCCACCTGCTCGCTGTTCACAACCATTTGGAAATTGTTCAGCTGGAAATTCCGACATCGAGCCTCTGATTGTTATGCATAATATTCTATTGGCACATGGCAAGGCTGTGAACTTGTACCGAAAACAATATCAGGCAATCAACTACCCTTAAAATCTACAACTTTTCCTCCTAATTTGTGAATATCTGTGAAATTTACATGCAGCACGAACAAGGTGGGTTGGTCGGCATCGTTGTTGATTGTTTAATGTACGAGCCTCTGACAGATAATGATCTTGATCGAGAAGCCGCTAAAAGAGGCTTGGCTTTCTATATTGGCTGGTATATATTTTTTCTTTCGAGTTTTGACTTTTGACTTTTGAGTTTCAAAACAAGATCATTCTTGATTTTTCTTTTTGTGATTGTGTTATGGTTGAACAGGGTGTTGGATCCACTAATATTTGGTGACTATCCGTTGGAAATGCGCCAGTATCTTGGAAATCGACTGCCGAGATTTTCCATTGCCGAAAGGAATTTTTTGAAAGATGGCATTGACTATATTGGAGTCAACCATTACACAACTACATATGCAAAAGATTGTATTCATTCTAGTTGTAGTGCAACTGGAAATCGAGCAATTTTAGGTTTTGTGGATACCATTAGCGAGCGAGATGGTGTTCCAATTGGTGAGCCGGTATGTTTGAAAAATATCCATTTTTGCCTTGTTTGCCATTGTTTTCTTTATTTTCTGTGTTGTTTTCTTGTGTTAACAGACGGCCATGGAAGTACTGCGGGTAGTTCCACGAGGAATCGGAGAAATGATAGACTATCTAAAGAAGAGATACCAAAACAAACCCATGTTTGTCACTGAAAATGGTAAGCGAAATGGTGCGCTGTTGACTTTTTGAATTTGGTCAATCATAATACTTACAGATTGAATATTGATACAGGTATTGTCGCTAATTAAACACCGAATATTTCCTGATTGATATCTGTTGTAAAATGTAATGATTTTCGTCAAAAACTTACTGAAACTGCAAGAATTCGTGTTAATTCTGATGATAAAAAGCATGCCCATTTGACTTCTAAAATCTGATCTTTACTTAACATAACTTTTTTGATGATTCAACATAGTTTAATACTGCTTCAGGGTATTCAGAACCGAAAGTGCAAGATCAAGTTCAAGATATACTTCAAGACGTCAAGCGAATAGAATTTCACAAAACCTACATGTCGTCTTTGGTACAAACGATCAGGTAATCATATCGTATTACTCAAAATGACTTATTCTTTCGTCGTATGGTGAATAAAAATGGCATTTTGACAGGGATGGCGCCGATGTAAGAGGCTATTTTGTGTGGACATTAATGGATGATTTCGAATGGATTCACGGATACGATCCCAGATTTGGATTATACTACATTGATCGTAACACACTCGATCGGATCCCCAAGTTGTCTGCAAGATGGTATCAAGATTTCTTGAAAAACAATACCCAGGTACCGAAACTCGAAATCTCGGGCCTGAGCAATCAGACTCGTAAAAGTTCATTCATTTAGACAAGCAATTATGTGTTATAAATCGTGAACTTTTATATAGGTTCATACCAATATTACAATAAAATTGAGGAAAATTTTGGTAAAAAATGAAAGTATGTTATGTAAATTTAATTTCCATCATGAAAAATCATACTTTTCAAAACCAATATTAAATGATCTCAAACTTTAAAAATAAACAACATTTTGAAGTTAGGTTTTTTCGATTTCAGAAGTGTTAATTATGAAAAAAAACCAACATGTTTTCACGTTTTTTGCGTTTTCATCCCTCCATGTTATTTTCTTCCGTAAAAAACCTCAAGTTAATTTTTTTTTTTTCAGTTTTAGGAAATTTAGACATTAGACCCCGGTTATACTTTGTGAACCGGGGTTTTAAAACTGAAAAACTGGGTTCTAATGTCCAAATTTCATTAAACCAAAAAGAAAAAATTAACTTGAGATTTTTTACGGAAAAAAATAAATGGAGGGACGAAAACGCAAAAAACGTGAAAACATGTTGGTTTTTTTCATAATAAACCCATTTCAAAATGTTATTTTTAAAGTTAAAGAACTTAAAATGTCAGTTTTGAAATTGCAATCTCAAAATAGAAATTTGTATAAAGTACGTTACATTTTTATGCATCACTAAATTCAATGGCTTTGTTGATTATGGAACATGATAAGCCCTGTAACCACACATGCACTTATAAGCCACAGGGCAAGACTCCGCGGCTTCGGCCAGTCCCAAAGAACAATTGTACCGCACCTTCGCCAAGCGGCAAGGCGAACATGATCCGCATGCATGCACGCAATCAGGCAATCTTGAACCCGCTATTTGCAATGTAGCCTCTCGATGATTAAAACTTGTCTGATCAGAATCAACTGTGCCTGTTCACACGTCTCGTAAATAAATATTGAAACTACGAAACAAAAAACCGAAACAAAAGAAAACATACCCATAAGAAATAGAGTGGATGCAAGCAGCAAAAATGAGAGTAAAAGGTTCATTTTGGGCTAATTGTGTTTGTGTGTTTTGTGTCTTTTTTTTTTTTTTTTGTTATATAAACAAAAATTAATGAATATAGGGAGTCACAGGGAAGTGGTTTTTCACAAGATAAAAGTGTCTTCACATGTATTTTTACCATGTAGTTATTTCTTGTATTCAACCCGTAAAGAAAGGCCCGTGTTATATTTAAGTGGACCTTCATATAATTGGGCCTCATTAGCGGCCCAACTTTTATCTATCTGAAAACTTAACACACATGGAGATGAACCACAATCATTTTTAGATAATATCAAGATAAATCTATAATCCATCTGTAAGTCATTTTTTATTTTAATTTTATGAAAAAAACCAATATGTTTTCATGTTTTTTGCGTTTTGTCCCTCCATGTTATTTTTTTCCATAAAAGTTATCAAGTTATTCTTTTCCTTTTGGTTTAGTGAAATTTGAACATTAGAATCCGGTTTTCAGTTTTTTAAACCCGGGTTCCGGGTTCACAAATTATGACCAGGGTCTAATGTCCAAATTTCACTAAACCAAAAAGAAAAGAATAACTTAAGGTTTTTTTATGGAAAAAAATAATATGGGGACGAAAACGCAAAAAACGTGAACATGTTGGTTTTTCTGATAATAAACCCTTTAATTTATTACTTATCATTTTCTCAATTTTTCAAACATTTATGTAGTGCACTTTTTTTTGTCCACTCTATTAAATACTAATTTAACTAACATTTGTATAGACTTTAATTTTTATCATTATTTTTTGTATTTTAAATATTATTATTAAGTTAACCCATGTCGTACATGTGTATTAACCTAGTATATATATCAATGTATACGTAATAACTAGCTTATGATCCCACATATTATTTGAATAATAAATAATAAATAATTAGTTACATAAAATTTATGTAAAATTAAATTAACACATATACATATTAATTCTTATAAAAAATACAAAAATGATAATGTTCTTTGTCATAACTATTCTTTATCCATCTTTTTAAATATAAATGAACTAGTTTATAACCCGTGTAATACATGGATTTAATTTAAAAAATTAAATTTTTGATAAATTATTAACATTATATGTAAAAGTACATAATTAAGTTACAGATTTAACCGAGTAAGAATGATATGAAAAGAAATCAAAAACTGTATTTTAAGAAAAAGCAAAATGCTTAAAGACAATTTAACATAACGTACGTGCATACTAATTGTTTTGGAAACAAAGCTAACAAATTTTGTACGATTGGATTGAGCTCTATACTTTTCCAAGTCTCGAATTGATCTACAAAAAAACAACCATTATTGTCACCAGAAATATAATTCCTAATGATCTAAAATATAATTCCTAATAATGCGAAAACTATGTTTTTTTATCAATAACAATAAATGATATATATATATATATATATATATAGAATATGGTTCATGTGAGTACCTAAAAAATGCAGAGTACCGTGAGTACCTGTGAACACACGGGTTTAAGATGTGAGCATGCTCCGAAAAAAAGTTTTTTTTTTGTAATTTTTTTTCATATTAATTTAGATACAAATAATATAAGCCTATTCGTAAAAGATCACACACATTCACACTTTCTAGCCTCTTAAAAGTCATGTGAACGTGAAAAAATTCATGTGAACATGCTTAGCTGTGAACATACGTTCACAACAGTGCAGTTCATGTGAACTTGCACGTTTCACATAGTTCTAGTGTGTGTTTAGGTGTGATTTTTTGCAAGTAGTCTTATATTATTAATTTAAACATGATTATGAAAAAAAATTTCAAAAAAAATGGTTTTAAGCGAGGTACCTCCGGTACTCCGCAAAACTAGTGGTACTCATTTGAACCCAAATCTATATATATATATATATATATATATATATATATATATATATATATATATATATATATATATATATATATATAGTGGGAGGTTCAATGGAAAACCATCATGCACCTGAAAACTTGTGAAAACCGCACTGCACCACCACAAATGCATCAAATTCCCCGTGTGATGCATCAAAATCCCGCGTGATGCATCACTTTATTTACGATCATGTCACCGCGTTTTTCATGAAATGCACCAAATCGGACGGTTTGCGTAGGTTTCCATAGTTTTCAGGTGCATAGTGGTTTTCCATTGAACCCACCCCTATATATATATATATATATATATATATATATATATATATATATATATATATATATATATATATATATATATATTGAGGTTCTATGTGGCACCACGATGCATTGTGAACCGGGGGAACAAAAAATGCACAATATATTAAATAAGGATGCAATAAGGGCATAATTGGAAGTTTAAACAATTATTTAGTTAGATTAAAATATTTAAAATATTCTATATTCAAATAACCGGATATATTATGGTAATTGCTAAAATTGTGGAGTTTTTAGTTAGGATAGATTGCATTTGTTTTGACTTTCTATCCATGCATGTCTTTATACGGTCATTTAGGGTCATTTAAAATATTTATTATGAAAATAACCGTGTGTATATATATATATATATATATATATATATATATATATATATATATATATATATATATATATATATATATATATATATATATATATATATATATATATATATATATATATATATATGGTAATTGCTTAAAATGTGGAGTCTTTAGTTAGAATAGATTGCATTTTTGTTGACTTTCTATTCAAACATGGATGCATACGTTTTTCTACATGCACAATTAAAAAAAATGAAATCCTACACATAATCTACATGCACTATGCATCCCCAAACTAGGATTTGCTAAAAACCTTCGAGTTAAAACCTTCACAAATATGCATTTGGTGAAGTACAAACAACGTACGGCCGCTAAGTCCTGAACTCAATGCACAATGAACTTCAAAGCAGATGCATACCGTAGCTTCATAAAAACATGCATCATTCGAATAGGTTAATCAACTTACTAATGAAGACAAACATAACTAGGGCATAAAAAACCCCCCAAATATGAAATACGGAATCATGTTGTAAAACAAACACTTCTATGAACATGAAATATGCAACATTCACTTCCATTTACAGATAAGCGAAGTAGCAAAGGAGGAAAAAAATATGCAGCGGCTTTCCCCCTTTTCTTCGAAAACCCTTGAACCGTATGCATTTTATTTGTGTTCTTGAAGAACAAAACTTAATCCACTTGATTATGCACGAGCGATTCTCGAGCTATAGATGGATTGAGGGATATTGAGCGAAATCCGGAGCAGAGAGCAAGTATGGAAAATGGCTAAAATCGTGGGACTGATGTGGGGGAGAGGAGAATATTTTCTGAATTCAAGCATCTTCTGATTTTGCCCTTCCGCACGCTAGAAGTTATGCACCAGTGCACCCATTTTCAAGTTAATTACCCTTTTGCCACTACAATCTGAACCATTAAAATTCAAGATATAACGGTGCATACAGGTTCCCAAATTGCACAATGCATACAGGTGCCCCATAGAACCTGACCCTATATATATATATATATAGGGGTGGGTTCAATGGAAAACCACTATGCACGTGAAAACCATGGAAACCTACGCATACCGTCCGATTTGGTGCATTTCATGGAAACGTAGTGGCATGATCGTAAATAAGGTGATGCATCACGCGGGAAATTTGATGCAACACGCGGGATTTTGATGCATCACGCGGGGAATTTGATACATTTGTAGTGATGCAGTGCGGTTTTCACAAGTTTTCAGGTGCATTGTGGTTTTCTATTGAACATCTCTCTCTCTCTCTCTCTCTCTCTCTCTCTCTCTCTCTCTATATATATATATATATATATATATATATATATATATATATATATATATATATATATATATATATATATATATATATATATATATATATAAACGCTGGATATTACGTACAATTAACATATAAAATCATATATAGCTTCAACCAAGATTCATTCAAGGTAATTCTAATTAATTAACAGATTTCAGTTATAGAATTGAACATTTAAGCCAATGAACTAAAACAATATTACAGATGAACATTACTTCGTATCCGTAAGATGGAACATATATATGCCCAAAGCTAAGAAAAACATAAAATGTTACACATATCGGAAGGTGAAACCAAACTCTCAACATACTCCACGCAATGTATACGCCACATATCGTATTCGCTAATTAACTTAATGTTGAGTGATTCATACGAACCAGTTGACATCTCGTAGATAACGAGTTCTTCAGCTCTATTCCTCATAAGAATTCTTCCATTATCCAAAATGTGAATCGGGTAGTAGACTTCCTTATTCAAACACTTATCTAGACAAAATGTAAACGAATACGCCTTAGACCATGAGTTTTCAAAATCGTCGTGTTCCTGCATCATAACCTGTAACAACCTAACTTTTGATCTAGTTGTAAATTCAGTAATATTTTGAGCCGATAATGTAATAATGTTACATTATTTGAATTATAATTTAATTAAGTAATGAAATATTTAATTAAATTATATAAATATTTAATATTTATGAATTAATAAATTATTAAAGAGAATTAAATAAAAGAGATATAATATACAAAAATGAAAGTGGGTTAGCTAGCAAATATAACTAGATGAAGTATATAAACGTGAATTTTATATCAAAACTCAGATTCTCTCTCTCTCTCTCTACTCTCTCTCTCTAACTTTCTCTCTCTACTCTCTCTCTACCTTCTCTCTAAAATTTCTTCCAAACCGACCATCCGATTATCAAGATATATATACCGTTAGAAAGATCTCGGAGAATACTACACGAACATACCATTTCCTGCGTGAATTCATACGAATTGAGGTAAGATTTTATATTTTTACGTTTTTATATATATTCGGTATTTTCGAAACTGTTAAGTTTTATGAAATTTAAAGCTATTTCTATAGAATTTAACTAGAATAAGTATAATATAATCAAGCATAGGCTTAATATTGATCATATTTGTGATTTATGCCTTAGAAATTCATGTTTTAGAGTTGTAAATATGAACAGATTCGAGAGTGTTAAGAACAGACTCGAAATGGGATTAAATTCGAAATATATTCGAAAGGCAAACAACAGATTCGAAGCAGCAATAGATTCGAGGACAACATTAGATTCGAATAAGCCTTATTTCGAATCTATGGAGATAGATTCGAACCCAGCACCCTTCGAGTCTAGTTGCTAGATTCGAAAATATCACCCATTCGAGTTTAAACTAGGATTTTTCGAATCTGTTCTTCATGTGGGTGTGGTTCGAGTCTGAGCAAATAGATTCGAATTTATGCATATGTGGGTGTGTTCGAATCTAAATTCGATTCTATCACCAACCTTTTTAGTATATTAATAAAACAAAGAATGAGTTATGAGCGAACAAGTTATCAGAATCAGATAAAATAAAGATTTAAAGATAAAAGACGATGATATTAATATGATTTGATATGATAATTCTGGACAGGTTCAGTGAAATTCTGAACATAAAGACAAAGGTTTTAAAAGATTTAAAGCGGGTCAGAGAATTGATTTACAGATTTCAGATTGACAAAGATAAAATCCTGAGATAACTCAGGTGGCAGATTCTTATATCTGTTTGACCAAGACCCAGAACTGTGAGTTATAGATATTCAGATTGAACATGCATAGATCCGGTTGAGATATATTGTTGCTGATAGATTTATTGACATTCACTTTATCAGCTGGAATGAGACCTGTGCACACCATGGATGGGTGTTGCCCAGTGGATCATGATAGCTATTTGATTATCTTTTCATATTGCATTTATTATTGCTTCAGACTTTGCCTTATGACTCATTGCTATCATGACTTCTAAGACATATGCTTACATCATTGATCAGACATTTGATAGAATTGATTCAGCTTGACTAGCCCATATGGTCTATTGTTTTAGACCCGGCTATTTCACCAGTTCTTATGAACTTGGTAATGACCTCCGATGTTCCGCCATATTGACTTACTGGTAGCTAGCCCAGTATGTGGCTGATCCCCACGATTTAAGCGTGAGTGTGGCTTGAACATCATCCGATTCTATGATTCTATATCTCAATCATGAGGGCTGTAGCGGCAGCCAAGACATATCACGCTAAGACTAAAAGACTCCGCTTGACACGCATGTTGATATTGAAAATCTATTTACTCACTAAGCATTGCTTATGGTTGCTACTTCACATTTTTACAGGAAAAGGCAAAGGAAAGTCACCTGCCGGACCTAGTTCTTAGGTCTTACACGCTCAAGACAGAAGTTTCATAGACCTCTACTCAGCGACCCCATTTTGGTACTAATTGGATGACGATACTATGGTGATCTGGGTAGATTTATTTTGATAATATGATGATATTAATTAGATTAGACTTGTGCCCTTTATAAGTTTAATTTAAAAACCGTAACTGTATTAAACTTAAATCTTAATAGCTTGTACTGTAATTTAATTTTCCGCATTATAATTACTCTATCTTAGTTTGATTGATATCGTATTGCATATTATGGGACCTAGACTGGTGAGCACTGCCCCGTAAGGGGTGGTCTTCACAGGATGGTATCAGAGCACTAGTTTGAGTGAATCAAGTATTACGTAAGTATACTTGATCTCAAACTGAAGCAATACATATAAATCAATCATTTAGGTGGTTTGAACTGAGATAGGATGTACAGACTATTAGGATGGGAAAAAGGGTACATAGATCTAAGTCTATAAACTGATAGTTAATTGAATTTAATTTTCAGTAGAAGATGTCAGGATCAGGATCAGGTGATATTCCCAACAATATGACCCAACAACAAATGTTTGAAATGATGCAACAATTTCTAGCCCAACACTCAGAACAACAAAACAAAATGATGCAAGAACAGTTTCGTGCCAGAGATGAGGCCGAAGCTAAAAAACGTGAAGAAAAGAAAAATAAGAGAAAAGAAAAGCAAGTCCAGACCAATGAATCTGATTCTGATAATTCAAATCCAGAAACCCAAATAGCTCAGCCAAAAGGCTGCAAATTTAAAGATTTTAAAGCGAGCGGTGCCCTGAATTTCGAGGGTACTGTGGATCCGATTCAGGCGATGGATTGGATCAGTCATACGGAAGAAATTTTTAGAATCTCTGACTGTTTAGATTCTAAGAAAGTGAGCTACGCGTCTGCGTTGTTTGTTGGAGCTGCTCGTGCCTGGTGGAAAACCCAGCGAAGTATCTATGGTGAGGAGGTGATTCAGACTTTAGAATGGGAGCAGTTTCTTGAAATGTTCAATGCAAAGTACTGCCCGATTGACCAACGAGATAAGATGGAGGTACAGTTGATGCAGCTGACTCAGGGAACGAAGACAGTTGATGAATACGAACACGAGTTTTCACGTCTATGCGGTTACTCCTCATATCAAGTAGCTACAGAGGAAAGGAAAATGAATAGGTTCCGAGTAGGACTCAATCCCAGATATCGACATCCCATGAGTGCGATCAAATATAAGAGCTATCTGGAAATGGTAGAAGCAGCAAGACAGATTGAGCGAGGGTACTTAGAGTATGGTGATCAGTTATATGCTCCGTCTACTAACCCGATGAATCCGTCTTCCCCAAAGAAACAGCGATTTGGCAGATTCTTTAAGCCGAATAAGTCTCAGTCCCAACAATCTCAGCATAGTTCACAACAGAAAGCACAAGCTTATTCCCTAACGAATGAACCACGATTCTGTAAGCGATGCCGAAGATCACACATGGGACTATGTAATCCAGAAGACGTTACTTGCTTTGCGTGCAATATGATCGGTCATAGTAGTGAAGAATGCCCACAGCAGGGACGTGGATGTGCGAAATGCGGTAAGAGAGGGCACTTCATGTATCAGTGTCGTAGCGGACCACGTTATCAGCCACAGTCATCAGCTGGAGGGTCGACAGTTAAAAGTTCTGCTGCAACACCAACTGCAAGGACACGTGCGTTCCAAATAACAGCCGAGGAAGCGAGAGAAACACCTGACGTAGTCACCGGTACGTTTCTGTTAAATACGATACCTGCTCGTGTGCTATTTGATTCTGGCGCTAGTCGTTCTTTCATATCGACATCTTTTGCTCAAAGATTATATAAGTCCCCGTCAAAGCTTCCTGTTGTACTTGACATTGAGACAGCCAGTAACAGTTATGTTATGGCTGATTCTGTTTACCGTAATTGTACTCTGCTTGTTGATAATATCGTGTTCAACCTGGACCTTATCCCGATTCCCTTGAAAGAGTTTGACGTCATAATCCGCATGGATTGGCTAATGAACAACGAGGCTACAATTATCTGCAACCGGCGAGTCATCAGAATCAAGTCTTCAGACGGCCGAGTATTGGAGATCAAGGGCGAGAAGAGGAAAGGTGCACATTGTTTCATGTCTATAGAAAAGGCTCACAAATACTTGTCTAAAGGTCACGACTCTTACCTTTGTTATGCTCTATCTGAGTCCAGCTCTGAAAAGAAATCTTTGTCCGATATTCCTATCGTCTGTGAGTTCCCAGACGTATTTCCTGATGACATTTCCGGAGTGCCACCGGAACGACAAGTCGAGTTCAGTATTGACTTGGTTCCTGGTGCGGCTCCTATCGCAAAAGCTCCATACAGACTTGCACCTGCAGAAATGCAGGAAATGTCAAAGCAACTGCAAGAGCTGTTGGAGAAGGGGTTTATCCGACCGAGTTCTTCTCCGTGGGGTGCACCAGTCTTATTTGTCAAAAAGAAAGACGGAACCTTCCGTATGTGCATCGACTACCGCGAGTTGAACAAGGTTACAATAAAAAATAAGTATCCTCTGCCCAGAATCGATGATCTGTTTGATCAGTTACAAGGAGCCAGTTACTTTTCGAAAATAGATCTCCGATCTGGGTATCATCAGTTAAAAGTCAGAGAAGAAGATGTTCCAAAGACAGCTTTCCGTACAAGATACGGCCATTACGAATTTCTCGTGATGCCGTTCGGCTTAACAAATGCACCAGCGGCATTCATGGATCTCATGAATCGCGTGTGCAGACCAATGTTGGATAAATCAGTTATCGTGTTCATAGACGATATTCTGATTTACTCCAAAACGGAGGCTGATCATTCTATTCATCTGCGGCAATTGCTAGAGTTATTAAGAAAAGAAAGACTCTATGCAAAGTTTTCTAAATGCGAATTCTGGCTCAGACAGGTATAACTGTACATTTTCTTGAGCTATTCCTTAAAAGCGTTCTTTGATTAAACAAAACTTGAAACTTTACTTTGTTGTTTTTATAGATTCAATTCCTTGGCCATGTTGTTTCTGGCGAAGGTATTTCCGTTGATCCATCGAAAGTCGAGGCCGTTCAGAAATGGCAAACGCCTCGCAATGCCTCAGAAATCCGAAGTTTCCTTGGATTGGCCGGTTATTATCGGCGATTCATAAAGGACTTCTCAAAGATTGCTGTGCCGCTTACAATGTTAACACGAAAGAATACTCCTTTCGTTTGGACCGATAAACAGCAAGAGGCATTCGATATTCTGAAACAAAAGTTGATTCAAGCGCCGATCCTAGCCTTGCCATAAGGTAATGATGATTTCGTCGTCTATAGCGATGCCTCTGGTACTGGCTTAGGATGTGTTCTGATGCAAAGGGGAAAAGTAATTGCCTATGCTTCAAGGCAATTAAAAGACTACGAGAAAAGTGCACCAACTCATGATCTTGAGTTGGCTGCTGTTACCTTTGCACTGAAGATCTGGCGTCACTATCTGTATGGGACTCGGTGTCAGCTCTACACCGATCATAAGAGTCTCAAATACCTTTTCACTCAAAAAGATCTGAACATGAAACAACGTCGATCCTTGGAGCTTATCAAGGATTATGATTGCGAGATCTTATATCATCCCGGCAAAGCAAATGTTGTCGCGGATGCATTGAGTAGAAAAGTATATCCAGAAAAGTGCTGTTATGCCCTAACTCCAGTTATATTCTCTTCTGATCTTATTGAAGATATTCGAGCTGCTCAAATTGAAGCGCTGAAAGAAGAGAACATAGATTCTGAAAATCTAAAAGGGCAACTACAATTTTTAACACTGAACCATTTGGGACTTCACTGTCTCAAGGGAAACCGAATCTGGGTTCCTAAGTATGGTTCAATCCGTAGCACTCTTCTATCCGAAGCTCATCAGTCCAAGTTATCTATTCATCCTGGCAGCTCAAAGATGTATTTTGATCTGAAAGCTGATTACTGGTGGCCAGGAATGAAGAAAGACATCGGAAAATGTGTTGAAAGCTGCAAAGTATGTCAGATGGTTAAGGCAGAACACCAGAAACCCTTCGGGGATATGCAACCACTGCCAGTTCCTGAATGGAAGTGGGAGCATATAACAATGGACTTCATTACGAAGCTGCCAAAGACCAAAAGACAGCACGACTCTATCTGGGTAGTCGTTGATCGTTTAACGAAATCAGCACATTTCATTCCAATGAAAGAAACTTATTCTCTGGATAGATTGGCACAGTTGTACATCACAGAAATTATTTCTCGTCACGGTGTGCCAAAGTCTATTGTATCTGATCGTGATAGTCGCTTCACATCCAGATTCTGGCAAGCACTACAAGAAGGGATGGGTACTCGGATTTCTATGAGTACTGCTTATCATCCAAATGCAGATGGCCAGAGTGAGCGTACTATCCTAACTCTCGAAGATATGCTTCGTGCCTGCATTCTTGATTTAGGTGGTAACTGGGATGACCACTTGCCGTTGGTCGAATTCTCGTATAATAACAGTTATCATTCAACAATCAAGATGGCTCCTTTTGAAGCTTTGTACGGAAGAAAATGCAGAACTCCTACCTGTTGGCGCGAAACAGGTGAATCGCCAATAGCAGGACCTGCCCTTCTACAGTTGACTCATGAAAAGATTCAACTTGTTAGAAGAAATATTCTTGAAGCTCAAAGCAGGCAGAAGTCATATTATGACAATCGGCATAGATCAATCAGTTTTGCAGTTAACGATTGGGTGATGCTGAAAGTATCCCCAATGAAGAATGTGGTGCGGTTCATTAAAAGAAACAAGCTAGCTCCGAGATTTATTGGTCCGTTCAAGATTGTGGAAAAGATTGGAAATCAATCTTATCGTCTTGAACTACCGGCTGACTTAGCTGGAATACATCCTGTATTTCATGTCAGTCATCTGAGAAAGAGTTTAGCTGACGAAAGAGAAGTTCAGATACCACATGTTAACCTGCAGATTGATGAGAAGCTTCGCGTGGTTGAAGAGCCAGAACGTATTCTGGACTCGAAGACCAAAAAGCTTCGGAATAAAGAGATACAGATGGTGCTCGTTCAATGGAAACACCACAAAGGTTCGCATCAGTCTTGGGAATCGAGAGAGGTTATGAAAGCTACCTATCCAAGTCTGTTCGAACGTAGCTAACTTCGAGGACGAAGTTTGTGCGTGGTGGAGCCCATTCTGTAACAACCTAACTTTTGATCTAGTTGTAAATTCAGTAATATTTTGAGCCGATAATGTAATAATGTTACATTATTTGAATTATAATTTAATTAAGTAATGAAATATTTAATTAAATTATATAAATATTTAATATTTATGAATTAATAAATTATTAAAGAGAATTAAATAAAAGAGATATAATATACAAAAATGAAAGTGGGTTAGCTAGCAAATGTAACTAGATGAAGTATATAAACGAGAATTATTTCAAAATAACAAAATTCAGATTCTCTCTCTACTCTACTCTCTCTCTAACTTTCTCTCTCTACTCTCTCTCTCTACCTTCTCTCTAAAATTTCTTCCAAACCGACCGTCCGATTATCAAGATATATATACCGTTAGAAAGATCTCGGAGAATACTACACGAACATACCATTTCCTGCGTGAATTCATACGAATTGAGGTAAGATTTTATATTTTTACGTTTTTATATATATTCGGTATTTTCGAAACTGATAAGTTTTATGAAATTTAAAGCTATTTCTATGGAGTTTAACTAGAATAAGTATAATATAATCAAGCATAGGCTTAATATTGATCATATTTGTGATTTATGCCTTAGAAATTCATGTTTTAGAGTTGTAAATATGAACAGATTCGAGAGTGTTAAGAACAGACTCGAAATGGGATTAAATTCGAAATATATTCGAAAGGCAAACAACAGATTCGAAGCAGCAATAGATTCGAGGACAACATTAGATTCGAATAAGCCTTATTTCGAATCTATGGAGATAGATTCGAACCCAGCACCCTTCGAGTCTAGTTGCTAGATTCGAAAATATCACCCATTCGAGTTTAAACTAGGATTTTTCGAATCTGTTCTTCATGTGGGTGTGGTTCGAGTCTGAGCAAATAGATTCGAATTTATGCATATGTGGGTGTGTTCGAATCTAAATTCGATTCTATCACCAACCTTTTTAGTATATTAATAAAACAAAGAATGAGTTATGAGCGAACAAGTTATCAGAATCAGATAAAATAAAGATTTAAAGATAAAAGACGATGATATTAATATGATTTGATATGATAATTCTGGACAGGTTCAGTGAAATTCTGAACATAAAGACAAAGGTTTTAAAAGATTTAAAGCGGGTCAGAGAATTGATTTACAGATTTCAGATTGACAAAGATAAAATCCTGAGATAACTCAGGTGGCAGATTCTTATATCTGTTTGACCAAGACCCAGAACTGTGAGTTATAGATATTCAGATTGAACATGCATAGATCCGGTTGAGATATATTGTTGCTGATAGATTTATTGACATTCACTTTATCAGCTGGAATGAGACCTGTGCACACCATGGATGGGTGTTGCCCAGTGGATCATGATAGCTATTTGATTATCTTTTCATATTGCATTTATTATTGCTTCAGACTTTGCCTTATGACTCATTGCTATCATGACTTCTAAGACATATGCTTACATCATTGATCAGACATTTGATAGAATTGATTCAGCTTGACTAGCCCATATGGTCTATTGTTTTAGACCCGGCTATTTCACCAGTTCTTATGAACTTGGTAATGACCTCCGATGTTCCGCCATATTGACTTACTGGTAGCTAGCCCAGTATGTGGCTGATCCCCACGATTTAAGCGTGAGTGTGGCTTGAACATCATCCGATTCTATGATTCTATATCTCAATCATGAGGGCTGTAGCGGCAGCCAAGACATATCACGCTAAGACTAAAGACTCCGCTTGACACGCATGTTGATATTGAAAATCTATTTACTCACTAAGCATTGCTTATGGTTGCTACTTCACATTTTTACAGGAAAAGGCAAAGGAAAGTCACCTGCCGGACCTAGTTCTTAGGTCATACACGCTCAAGACAGAAGTTTCATAGACCACTACTCAGCGACTCCATTTTGGTACTAATTGGATGACAATATTATGGTGATCTGGGTAGATTTATTTTGATAATATGATGATATTAATTAGATTAGACTTGTGCCCTTTATAAGTTAATTTAAAAACTTAATCTGTATTAAACTTAAATCTTAATAGCTTGTACTGTAATTTAATTTTCCGCATTATAATTACTCTATCTTAGTTATGGTTGATATCGTATTGCATGATGTGGGACCTAGACTGGTGAGAACTGCCCCGTAAGGGGTGGTCTTCACATAACCCAAATATCGAATCTTGTACGATCAAAGTAGCTGGTGTTGATCATACAAAGCCTTCCTTTATTCGTGCCCAAAAGAATCTCTGAGTTTTGAAAGGGTAAATGTATCACAAAAGGCAATGCAATATCATCATTAAAGTTAATATCCAGAGCCATGATCGCCATCCCATTAGAAGCAACAGCAACCCAATACAAAAATTCATTTAGAAACGTACCCCTAACTTCCGGGAAGTGTAATACTTGATTAATGATGACTCATGACGTGCTCCATGAACTCCCTTTAACACTAAAGACATAGCAAGTATCGTAACCTCTGTCGTAATTATTGTCTCTAACCATAACGATTTTTAAGTCGTCTAGGGTTACACCGTAGACAAATCCATATAAACACAAGGATCCACAACATGTAGGTGGATAGGGAACTATCGTTGACTCGCGAATCAACGGGTTGTATAACATCATGTTTAAGTTTGATTCATCGTCAAACCTATAATTAGGATCAAACCTAGAGACCAAAAGGACTATTCCGTTGCAAGTTCCAACAACGGAAACCGAGGATTGCACAACACGAGGGTTTTCGACAAGATAAGAAATGTTTAGTATTGAACGAGGTATGTCATCCATTGGAGCACAAATGTCGATCAGGGAGAAAGATCATTCGACGTGACCTCGACGTCATAAATTAAGATTCGGAAATTAAATGGTTCCAATGTGTTGATACACTTCGGCATCGCAACAAGGGTTTTGCAGGAAGTCGAGCTAGTATGTTATGAAGAGTGAGATCTGGTATATGAGGAACGTTCGCCATCTTCAACACGTGCAACACACACAAGATCTGGAATTGGAATTGGAACTGGAACTGGAATTGGAATTGAAATCTGTATGCAGTATATATAGAGAGACGAGTTTTTACTTGAGGATTACGTTTTAGTACGATACTGAGATATATATTCCATATATATTAATGAAAAAAACATATTTTTTGTAAATTTTATCATATGAAATTATGAATAATTGCTTGCAAAAGAAGGAAATTCCATTTATAAATATGCGAAACTAATATTTTATTTTAAATAATCATTTGTGTCTTTGTTTCCATATATTAATAGATCTAATCTATATCCTCTGTTCCTCTATTTTACTTTATCTTCTTACTAGTTTATCAATTCGATCACTACGTAAATAATCTTAATTTAAAAAAAAAAATTTATATTAAATCTATGTATAAATTTAAAGATAAATCATATTATATAATTTTATTTTATATTAAATAAATAAATAAATTTAAAATAAAAAATTATATATATATATATATATATATATATATATATATATATATCATAAATGTACATTATTTTTCTAGTTTTGTGTAAATTTATATATTTTTAATGAATGTAATTTAAGATTTTAATTCTGAATGATTGAAAATATAACGTTCTATAAATTTTGAACGCTTTTTTTTATAAATGTTGGATTAGTTTTGCTTTTTAATATATGAAATAATACTTACTTATTTTTTAAACAACTATTAATATTTTTTAGTAGGGATGTGCAGATAAAGCGAAACCAAACTAAAAATTAAAAGAAAAACAAACAGACTAACAACTAAAACCAAAGTATACATCGGTGGTTTGGTTTACAATTTTGAAAAACCAATTTTTTTCTATATGATTTTGGTTTTAATACAAAAAAAAAAAACTAAAAAACTTGAACTGAACCGTTATACATATTTATATATGATTATTCTATGTATTTCTTATGTGGAGTACATGTCTTTATTAATTTAATTCCATAATATATACAACTAACATAGCTTAAAAGTAATATTTATTAATCACTACAAGAAAAATGTCATTTAGTGATACATGCTTTTAGTGACACAAAAAAGTGTCACTATATCTTACTTTTAGTGACACTTATGAAAAAGAGTAGGTATAGAGCAATCTTTTACCCATACTTTTTCTAAATTAGTGACACAAACATATACATTATTAGTCACTATATATATATATATCTATACCCACTCTACTTTTACCCACTCTTTTTGTTGTGTAGGTAAATTATTATGATACCTATAGTGACACTTTTTTACAACAAAAAGAGTGGGTAAAAGTGGAGTGTGTATAGATATATAATGACTAATAATGTATTTGTTTGTGTCACTAACTTAGAAAAAGTATTGGTAAAGCATTGCTCTACACCTACTCTTTTTCATAAGTGTCACTAAAAGTAAGATATTTGACACATTTTTTTGTGTCACTAAAAGTATGTGTCACTAAATGACAATTTTCTTGTAGTGAATGATATATTTATTATACTAGGTTAATACCCATGTATTACATGGATTGATATAAAAAAATTTGTTATAAATTAAATATTTATAAAAAGATAGGATCCCTTAAGAACCTTAATTTTTTTTAAAAAAAATTAAGATACAATAAAAACCAATAAAAGATGAAATACAGACAAAATCATTGAGTCAATAGTAAAAAATGATGACTCTAAGTCATGTTTAAGTCAAAAGAAGACGGTTAAAATAAAATTCAAAATATTTAGATTATTTATTTAAATATAGTATTTTATAACACTTACATATGCGATTCATCTCAATTATTATCTTCTTATTATTGATTTAAAAATGTATAACCTTCATTCTGTTTTGTTTGTTATTGTGTTATCATCAATAATCGCATATAAATCGACGAAATAAATTTTAAATGATAATTATTTTATATTTTTAAGTTTTATAAAGTATATTAATTTAAATTGTATAAATTTGTTAAAGACCTTAATTAAACCATATACAAGTTTTCTTATTGAAGATTTTTAATTAATAATACATATTTATTGCCTAACTAATTAAAAGTTGATACAACAATTCTAACGTCAACTTAATAAATAAATATTAATCAATATTATTTGAAATTAAGTTATTTTAAAATATAAATTTTGCAACATTTATTGAAGATTTGGAAAATATTAATACAAAATTTTATTAAAAAAATACATTTGAAAATTGAATTATTTTTTTTTATGTGTCAAAGTTTCATAATTAACATATAAAGATTTGATAATAAAAAGCTTTTAAATTTTATTGTATATTAAAGTATTTAATTATTATTTCATAAAATTATTTATTCTTTCGGACATTTAAAATTTGAAGTTAATTATTTTATTGATCTTTTAAAAAATTATTTTAAAATTAAATTCTTTTATTTTATTATTTTTTTAAAATTATTTACTATGTGAGACATTTAAACATGAAGTTTATTATTTTATTGATTTTTTAAATATTTTTATTTTAACTTGTTAATTTTGAAAACTTTTAATGAGTATTAGTTGTAATTTCAATTAGTTTAGGAAACAAAAACAATAAGTTTCAATAATAAAGTTTAAATTAAATCAATTAAATGATATGCAAGTTACCTAAATTAATGTTAATTTTTATTTTTGAAAAAAACGGAAAATGAAAAATTAATGTATTAAGAGGATGACATGTGGCAATGATTGTTCTCATTTATTATAATATATATAGATATATAGATATGATATAACTAACATAACTTATCTTTACTATTTTATTATATATAATATAACTAACATAACATATTAACTATTTTGGGTAAATTACTAATTTCAATATTTCTATCTCACTTTAAAAAAAAATAAAAACTTATTTAGTTAATAACAATTTATAAATTTTCATTTCATTTTTTAAAATATCACTTTTTATACTCTCTCTCTTATTTTTTTTTTATTACCTACCCTATATTTCTTTTAATACTCTCCTTCTCTCTTAATTACTAATTTATCATCTATCCTGTTTTTTTTTTTTTTAATTTTGTAATCACTCATCTTATATTTCTTAAAACTAAAACTTTATCATCAAAACAAATTTTTACTTTTTATAGAAACCTTTGTTTTTTTTTCCTTTTAAAAACTATAACTTGAAAAATGACTAGTTTTCGTTAACTAAACGCAACCTAATCTTACCGTCACAACACGCGGGTAATAAAACCATGTTAAAAGTCAATAATCAGACTCAAGCTTCGAGATCCATTCCTTTCCTTATAATATTGTGTTGATAATAATATAGATATAGCCATGCATGTAATTTTGAATAAAGATAAGATAAATAAATTAAAATATAGGACAGTTATTAGATTAAAGGAAATAATAAAAATGAAAACCTATTAAATAATACTAAAATTTCATAATAAACAAACCTGATTTTTATTTTTGTAAAAAATTCGTGTCCATTTAAATATTATATATTCCGTAATAAAATCTTAGATTGGTCTATTTTTAGTTTTATAAATTGAATTTTGGTTTTTTCTCAAGATCCATGCCATATAAGTGTTGATAATAATTCAGATATAGCCATGCATTTTTAATAAAAACAAAATAAGGAAACCAACATATATTTATTATATCGTAAGAACTAGTTTATAACCCACGTATTACGTGGATAAATTTTAATAAATAATTTGTTACATAAAATATATGTAAACTTAAAATAAATCAGATAACTATTAATTCTTATAAAACATTACAAGAAAGTACATTTATTATCATATATATTATTTATTTATTTTTCTAAAAATACAATTGAATACTATTTGAATTTATAGATAGATTATATAATTTAAAATTTTTAAGGTTTAGATTTAGGATAACTAAAAATTAACACATATAAAAAAAATACCAAATAAATAAGGATGACAGATAAGATTATTAGATAGTGTTAAGAGGGTGTTTGGATTTGCGTTTGAAAAAGTGCTGTAGCGTTTTGAAAGCTAATAATCAGATAATAGCTGTAACAAAAAGTGCTGCAGGAAATGTAGTGTTTGGTTTAGCTTCTGCTGTTTGCTATCATAATTATCAAATAATCAGTTTTTAAAGTGTTTGGATTTGCGTTTTTACTTGTAAAATGACTAAATAATCACTTATGAAGCAAATAAGCTACAATTTTTAACTTATGAAAAAGTGTGGTAAGATTAACGCTAAACGGAAATAATCACTTATTAACGTATGCAATCCAAACACTTAAAACTAATTATTTGCGTTATTGTAACGTAATAAGCTGATAATCTGGTTCATAACGCAAAACCAAACACCCTCTAAATAGTGGATAGAGTTAATTATTTATTGATGTGTGTATATACTAAAACTAATAAATTTTAATTATCTTTTATTTTATTTTAAAAATAGTAAAATGTGTTTATCTTTTTAGATGAAATATGATGATATCATGTGACAATTTATATTAAAAATAACAAATGACATTTTTCCTTTTCTGACGTTCTTGAGTGATATTGTATTTTTTCACTTAAAATATAATTTTATTAATTTTAATATTTATATATTTTTAATTGATAATATTTTAATATATATAGTTTAAAGATAATGACGTGTATTTATCTTTTTAAAAATTATAAATTGTATTTATCTTTTTTATATAAATTGTATTTATCTTCTTTTTATAACAATGAGTTGTTTTTATAAATTTTGATGAAACGTGAAGGTAAAACATGACTTTTGGTGTTTTATTATTAAAACTAGTTTATGAACTCATGTATTACTTGAATAATTTTTAACAAATATTTGGTTAGATAAAATGTACGTAAATTTAATTTAAAGACATTTGGTATTCTTGTTAATTATATATAGTAATAAATCGAAATAAATAGCAGTTGTTTTCTATAATTTTTTTTTTACTTTTTATTTTAATTTATACACATGGATGTTTTAGTTTATATATAATATAATAATGATATATTTTACTACAAATTAATAATTACAGATATAAAAACTAATAGAGTGTATTTAGCTTTCTAAAAAAAGTTAATTGTATTTATTTTTTTTATCATTTATAGATTATTAAATAATAGAGTATATTTATATTTTTAAAAATAATTAAATTGTATTCATTTTTTATAATTATAATTTGTATTTATCTTTTACGGTGATACATGTACGTGCCAGGTGACATTTGATGTTCTCATTTATTATATATAATAATAATAATAATAATAGTGATATTGTTAGAAATTCGTATAGGTTTTTCATAAAAACATTAATTTTAATCGTATTAAACGCACAACGGAAACTTTTTTAAATTACGAATTTCGTACACGGATCATCAAGTATACATAAGTCAGTAACGTGAAAGCATTAAAAATCGTACCTTTGTATTTGATGACAAAAATACTCGAATGAAATGTTTCCGGTATCCACCAGTGATGACACGGTCGAGCGGCGTCAATTATGCAATTAAACACAAGAAAAACAGGAAAAAGGGTACGGTCAAGATCCCACACAAAAGCCAACACCCCAAGAATGTGTTCGTGTATGTCTCTTTTGTGTTTTCCCACGCCTCATATATATGTGTATCATCTATCACATATCTTATATATATTTCAATAATTAAGTTGTATTTACCTTTTATTTAATGTAAAAGGTTGTATTTTTTTTTTTTTTGTGTAACTTGGAAACGACACGCACCATTTGATGTTCTCTTTAACATTCTTTTAAATTGTTTATTTCTGCATTTATATATATTTAAACAACAATTTGAAATTTTAATTTTACATAAAATATAATGTTTATATATATTTTATTACAATAAACAAAATATTATGAAATATGATTTTATTAGTATTATATTAAATTACTTTTTAAATATTTAATAATATTTGTACAATCTCTTTTTATTTTATTATATTTTAAAAACTTATAACACACAATATATTTTTTAATTAGATATATAGATAAGTATATATAATATATAGATGGATGTAGATTTATTTATCTAGATTATATTATTTTTTTTAATTTTTAATAGGATATATAAATAATTATTGATGATATAATATCTAGTTTTGATTTTATTTAAATTTAATTCAAACTAAAAGGATAATAAAATTATGAAAACTGAAAGTATGATGCACGGAAAGAGTGTCACGTAGCAATGTTTATTCTCCCTTATTTACATATAAAGATAAAGATTCATCTACTTTTTTTAGTTTATATTTTTAATTGATATATTGATACATAATGAAACATCCTCCTTTTTAGTAAAACATGATAAACTCCAGGATCAACAAGCAAGACCAATATTAACATATGATTAAAGTTTAAAGCATAGAAAGAGTTTTAAGTACATCAACACTAAAGCATGTAAATGTTTATAAGTCTTCGATGTCATAAACTAACTATTACAACATCATTGTTCTTTTGCAACATCATCAATACTTAGCCCCAAAGCTACAACATGATCAAGTTACCAAGTAGCTTCTATAGATCACCGGGAACTTGAATGAAAGCCTACGTAGAAGGCCCGATAATCTTTTTTTCTTTGCCTGAAAACATTTGAATTCAACAGTAAGCTATGGCTTAGTGGGATAACAGATTACATATTCAACATATTTCTTTACAAACCAAATGTGAACACGGGCAATGTTTGCCCCTTCGTGCGGAGGGCACGGATAATAAGTTTTCATCATGCAGAGAAAGCATGGATTGACAGTTCAAATATCGATCGGGGATGTACAACCTGGCTGAAATGAGTATATGGGATGATCAATCCCCGATAGTGGTCTGTTGTCAACCTCAGCCCATGTCACACCGGATTATGAGATATTCATCAAGCAGAAGCATGTACTAAGGATGCACTTTCAAGTGAAAGCATGTTACATGTTTATAACACATCAAATACGAGTGTGCATCAACAACAATAAATCATATGAGAGTGCCAACTGATATGTTATGAGCAATAGGAACATGCCAACAATATGAATGCACAGAATATAAATGTTTGAATAGTAATCTATCACTCACAGTGATTTGTTTAGCAATGATGTCGTGGAAAGATATCACAAGGTCTTACACAATACAGGTAGGCTTTACTGCAATTTATAAATCAATGTGTGTTAATCAACACCACAAAGATCTTGTTAAGTCAGTGTAATATGATAACAATATCAATATTTGTTTATTTCATAAATTTTATAAAACTTAATCTTAAAAATTCAGTTATTTGATCCAAAGTTCGAACCACATACGAATTTCGGATACACCCGAAATCCAGATGGCCCGAGATTCTATCCTTATAATTTTATTTTGTGCAATTCAACCCGAAATTCGGATGCTTACATGATCCAAAATTCGGATGCCTTGAAATCTGAAATACGTGTCCTGACTTATGGTTCTTCAAGTTTTCCATCCGAGATTCATTATATCCGAAATTCGGGTGTATCCGAATTGTGTTCATCAAACTCGAGTTCATACTTAACCATTTTTACTATTTCGAGATTTCATTTGGTCATTTTAGTACTTACACTGTGACTGAAATCTATTGATACCAGGTCATGCATACCTCTTTTTAACACTTATTAACATCATCTTAACAGATTATGTACCAAATCGGACCCCATTTTGATTCTTTTATTAATTCTCGTCGAACACACACACACTAAAACACATAGTTAATTTCTGAAATCATACTTAGAGATTGAATCAGAAGCTGAAATTTGGTACATAGCCTATATAACACTCGATTTGAACATATCCACTAGAATAAACAACATGCATTAACATCCATTAACCAGAATCTATATTTCAGTGTTTATAAAAACCGAACATATAAACCCATAAACTCGTAAATTAAAGGATTTTTACCTTAAATCGATAGTTGCAGTATTTATAGTTCCTTTCTAGCAACTTAAATCCGTTTTCAGCACTTTAATCCAACGTTTTTGGTGTTCTTGATTTGGTGAGGGTGAGAAGTCGTATGCTTTTAGAGAGAGAAAGAGTGAGACAGTGAGAGTGCAATAAACCCCCTTCACTTTATCCTTTTTAAATATTTATACTTTTGGATTTTATTTTCATCAACCATGATGGTCACTTGTTGTTATTGTCGCTCAAAAGACGACAATGATGATTTCTCATCATCATTATCATTTTTAATATCGATCGATGATCGATGTATATCCTACCAATGACGGTTCCTTATTGTTACGTTTGCTCAAAAAACAAAAATGAGGATTTCTCCTCATTATTTTTCATCTTTAATTTTTTGAACGAAATTTACTTAATCAAAATAGTGATTCATTAATATATCAATTGGGTCTTTAATCGTAAATTACATGTGAATTAAATTAGTGATGTTACACATAATATTTATATATTTTATTACAAAAAATATATTATGGTATATGTTGTTTTTAACATTGTATTTTTTATTTTCAAATATAATCTGGTTTATTTTTGTAACATCTCGTTTTTGATATAATTGTGTGGAATTATTTTAGTGGATGTTTAAATTATTATTATTAAGATGGTCCAATGGGAGCCCGATTAGTGGATATATATACGTGTCGGGTTTGTGAGTTACGTGTCACCGGGTAATCAATTTAGTGGATTAATTATATATTTGGGTTCGTGGAGCTAAACGGGTTGAGTGTGTATTAATTGTGAAAATGTGATATTGGGTCCGGGTTAATGGGTTCGGGGCCGGATAAAATAGAAGCGTACATATACGTTATCTCCTTTCCACCCTTATCCATTCTTGAGAGTGACCTAAAGGTGTATGTGTGTGTTTGTGTAAGAAGCTCCAGCAAATTGAAGCTCCAAAATCCAGGGTTTTTGCTGAAATTGAAGTTGATTTCATCAACTTCATCCCCTCTTTTGGATTCTTCAGGCTTCAATAAGGTAAGCACTTGAATTGGGGTTTTAAATTGAGTTATGGGTTGTGAGGGTTGTATAAATTAGTTCCTGAATTGTAAGGGGTTGATATGAATTGCTATTGTATGTTTATTTGGCTGGAAATCATGTGTGAAGGGAGTTGTAACTCCTGGGCAGAGCTGAAATCACAGGTCAGGAATGGAGGTTTCGCGGTGTCGCGACGCGACCACCAGGGTCTCCGCGGCGCGACCATCGACTTGCAGGGGAAATCCGAGTGGTATCTCATAAAAAGGGTTTGGGTCGAATTGGTATCGGGTTCCTTTGGGATGGTTCGGGCCGGGTTTGTCTGAGTTTGAGGTTTCGTTTGGATTGCTTTGAGTCGAGTTTGTTTGGGTTTCGGGTCCTATGGGGTTGTCGGGTTCGAGTCGGTTCCGGATTATTGTGATATTGTTATATGTGTCGATTGGGATTGTGATTAACCAGTTAGACTCTGTGTGTTACAGGGACGAGCGGGCAGCGGGCCGGGTTTGATCAGGGAATTCAGAGTTCGGGAACCCAGTCAAGTGACTACCCGAGTTCCTTTTCTAAACCGCGGGATCGTTTTACGAGTCATAACTGTGTAGCTAGCATTGTGTATGTGTATATTGTGTATTGCGAATGAAAAAGGGACGCGAGTGGCAGATATGATTCTATTCTCATGTATGTGTTATATGTGCATGAGATGAGATCCAGTCCGGGGTCCGTGATGAGTTCCATACAGACGGTGATTCGCGATTAGTGATCGCGCGGGTTGACTGTCCCTAACAGTCCTTGGGGCGTATATATACGGCAGGGCCTGTAGCCGGGTCGCTCTTGTGCTACAGGGTATTGCCGCTCACTGCTGTGTGCGGTGTGTCGGCCGGGGAGGGGTCCCCACAGGGCTTGTGTTACTATCCAGATCTCATACTTGTGTTTATATACCTGAGATGTGTGTTGGGCAATCGGGACAAGGACAAGGACTGTGTGCTACGTGCTATGTGTTATGTGCAATGTCAACCCTCGTGTGCTCACAGGCTTTATAGCTTACGTATTCGAGTCTACCATGTTCAGTGTATCAGAGAAGGGATCGGCAGCTGGGTTCGTTGATTAGGAGCTTGCTGTTAGTGAAGACCCTTGTGTCTACTTTTGCTTTTGGATATGTCACTGTTAACAATAATTGTAGCCTTGAGACGTTTATGTAAAGTTTTAATTATCAGTGATTTCAGTTTATCCTATGACATGTGCATGATAGAGTATTGAAATATTGCCACCTGTGTATTATATAGACGTGGTATTTCCGGGATCGGGGAGGGTGTTACAAATTTATTATGTTATTTTAATTTTTTTGTTATATATTTATATCTTTTTAATTGATATAATTAAGATTTTTACTTTTGAAATATTATTTGAAAAGTTTATAGTTAGATTATATAATTTAAGATTTTCTATAAGTATAGATTTAAAATAGCTGATAAATTAATAAATATCAAACAGATTATGATGACGAATAACAATATTGGATAATAATGAATGTATTTTTTTATTTAATTAACAAAGTGTATTTATCTTTTATGGTGAAACATGTGATGTCATGCGACATCTAGATTTTCATATTTATTATGTTAGATGGTGATGGATAGATCTAATTTATTTATGGTTTTAGAAATAATGGTTAGTATTTTATTTAAAAAACTAATTCATAATTATATTTTATTGTCAAACATGAGGGTCACATGTGACAATAAATAAGTATATTTATCTTTTCTGGTTCAACGTGATGATGTCATATGACACCTAGATGTTCGATAATGGTTGATAGAATTAATTATATTTTAAAATTTATAGATTTTGAAATAGTGGGAAGTATTTATCTTTTCTTTTATTAATGAATAATTTGTAACTATTTTATTATATTATATAATGATGGATTGAATTAAATTTTTTTTAAATATTTATAGAATTGAAAGTAATGGGTACTATTTATCTTTTAATTTAATTAAAAAAATTGTAATTATCTTTTATGGTGAAGTTGGACGTAACATGTGACAATCAGTGTTATCCTTTGTTATATGAAAAATATAGATTTTCATTACAATCATTCTTTAACTACATTGAATTAAGAATTAGTATTAAAATCAAATATTATATATTGACTTAGGTCTTGTTTGTCTGGTGATATAAAATTTGAAAGAATTAGATTTTAATTTACATTACATAGTACGTTTATTGGTTGATGTATGGAATGATATTTAAAGTTAGCTAAATGCATCAATTGTGAGATATTAGTAATCTAAATTATATTACAAATAGTTTGGATGGTGATCAATTCCTTCAACGATAGATTTTGATGGAACTTAAACCAGTTTTTATTTATTCGTTTTGTAATCCAAATCTCCAAACACATTATAAGTAAATTTTAATTCCTTATAAATTCAATATGTAGGCCAAAAATGGCCTTGTAGTGAGCGTTACTATTCGAACTAGAACATTTATAAAATAGTTTACAACTAGTTTGTATATTCATAATGTTATTTTACAAAAATACAAAATATACGTATAATTTTGTATACTGAAACACAAAAATGTTAATATTAATTAGATGAATTTGTTAGGGTTAAAAGTTTTTAAATTAAGTTAAACAGGCAGTTAACTATTAAAAATTCGAAAGATGACTGCTATTTTTTTAATATTCATATATAATAAAGGAGAACTATATTGTTAATTGTTGTTCTTTTGATGCTTAAAGTTTATGTATCTACGTGTTTATCTGTTAAACTTTATTTGTTTATTAATATCTAATCTTATCTATATCTATATGTTTTATGTTTATTAATTTGAATCATAAATTATATATATACACACACATATACAAATCTAGTAAATCTATAAATATTTACATATCTATTTATTCTATTAAAAGACTAAATAAATTGTCACTTGACACTTTACTAGACCGCCAATTGGCGTAGCCTGTATTTGACACGCGTATTCTATAAAATTTTTTGTTTAAACAATTAATTTCAATTAATTTATAGTTACTATATCTAATAAATAAATAAATATCTATCCATCTATATATGTTTAAAATTAATATTGAGTCATGTATCTTTTTATAATATTCATAGTTTGTATTACTGTTCATCACCATATTCTATAATTATTTTAAAATTTATATTTTAATAAAAAAATTATTATTCAAATATTTTATTATATAAGTAAATAAATTGGTATATAAGAGAAGATTTAAATTTAAATTAAAAAAAATGCGGTGGGATGACGTTGCAGCATATTTGTGTATAACACGAAAGATAAAAACAGAAGCCAACTAACTGAGAAAATGATGGATTTTATCTTTAAAACATGTGAAACTGACAATGGCGGTTGAGGTGGGCTGCTGCTGCCATAAAACAACCACCAGCAATGGCGCAAGAGTGATTATCAAGTAATTTCTCTCTTCTTCCTCCGATTAATGATAACAAGTAATCTGTCACCATCGTAATCGGTGCAGAACAAGCAACAATCGACGTCTGACCAAATATCCGCTTTCGTCATGCTGCTGCTTACATGATCGATCTCCAATGGCGATTGGCGAAACGACAGTAAGTTAGAAGATAGAGCTTCCATTATCAATTAATCTTCTTCTTCTTTTGGTGGTGGATTGAACCATTTGAACTTAACGACTATGGATTCCACAAGCCGACTGGATTATGCTCTGTTTCAGTTAACCCCTACTAGAACCAGGTATCAGAAACCCTAACCCTAATTCTTCCTTAATTTTCATAGTTATGTTTGTTGTCTAATTGACTGTTGTGCTACTTTTAAGTTTAAGACTTCTAATGCTCTGTTTTGTTTTATATTTATATTTATGATTTGGAAGATGTGATCTGGTTATCTGTGCTGGTGATTGCAAAGAGAAACTAGCATCTGGACTGTTGGAACCTTTTATTTCTCATCTCAAATTTGCGAAAGATCAGATTTCAAAAGGAGGGTATTCGATTACGCTTTCTGCTCCTGATTCTGCCTCTTGGTTCACCAAATCCACCCTTGAAAGGTCTCATGTTGTTTTATTAAATCATTTCTTTTTTTCGAATGGTCTTGGTAGTTGGTACTAGTACTGGTTTTTTGATGCAAAATTCTGTCTCTTGATTAGATTTGTGAGGTTTGTAAGTACACCGGAGGTTCTTGAAAGATTCATCGCGATTGAGAGAGAGATTGCTAACATTGATCGCTCAATAAACACCAATGCTGATGACTCACAATGTGAGTATTTTAAATACATTTATACCAGCAGTATATTCTGAGTATGATTAAGTCAGGATAGTTACGAAATTTTACATTTATCCTCAAAAGTCAGTTCCTGCTTGCCTACTTCTCAAAATCTAGTCTATTTGATACTTAAAAAGTAGAATCAAAGTAGGTAAACACTGCAGAAGAGCACATCCGTTCACCCCCCTTAGATTAAAAGAATGTGTGTTTGGTACAAAAGAATCGGAAGGAATGGAAACGAATTGTTTTTCTAACCATGAGTATTGAGAATAAATAACCAAAAGTTGTATTCCATATCTTTCCCTGATTTATGGTGTATACTCTTCTCCACATTCGGTAGGGACTCGAGTGAACTGGGAAAGGGAATGGAATCCAGTTTTTTGTTATTCTCATTAATTATAGTCAGAAAAACAATGTACATCTTCTCATTTGCATTCCTTCTGATTCTCTCGTACCAATCACTGAAACACACAAAGTTGATGTTTTGCATTTTTATCTGCTGTAGACCTCGATTAAATTTAAACAAGCTGACTCTTAAAAGTCAAAAAGTAACTATCCATTTGCATTTTCCTGTTGGGATATATATAATGACTAATAATGGTATTCAATGTTTCTGAGTAGCTGTTTATGGCTTCGAGGAACAGTCAAATACGTACAAGGTATATATCATTCTACAACTTTCGCTCTCAATTTGTGTGTTCCTCTAACTCTTCCATGGAAAACTCATACGTTTCCACTTTCAGCATGAATGGAACACAAGTGATGCCATCCATGAAGAAGATTCCAAGTAAAGTATACTTGTGCTTTAGTTTGATTCAATGAATGCAATTACGATGTACACTCCATCCAAAAAAGAATTTAACCTTTTGTTTTAATGTTCAAAGAATATAATCTTTAAATTTATATTGGACATGATTGTTTGTAGTTTTGTCTATGTCAATTTTATGGTTAAAATATTCGACATACCCAACCTACCGAATACAAATGATTCTATTTGCGACTCGAAATTCAGAAGTGGATTTTCGTTTGGATGTAGAGAGTAAATAAAAACAATCAGTGCATAATCACTTCTTCTGATTTTAATGGATAGGGTTCATCTTCAGCGTGTTTTGGAAACTAGAAAGGCAGTGCTTCAAAAAGAGCAAGCAATGGTCTATGCCCGGGCTTTAGTTGTTGGGTTCGAGACAGATAACCTAGAAGATCTCATCTGTTTTTCTGATGCTTTTGGATCTCCTCGTTTAAGGTATAGACCTTTTTCATTAAGCACTAAGCCATGTCCAAGAACCCAATAAATGTCTGTTTTCTAATAAGTAGCAATATGACATCATTAGCATACATTGGTACAGCAAATTCAGTCTTTTTATATGGTCTTTCTATGCCACTATGTTCTCTTTGGACCCTCTAATCTTTGCTGATTTTAGTAAGGTGTGTTCCCGTATCTGTTTTCTGATGTAACAAGGCCTGATTGGTTTGGCTGTAATGAGCTTCAGGTGCAAAATTCATGTTAAAACACATTGAAAAATCGTAGCATTTCATATTCAGAGTTCAAATCTTTTTTGACCTCATATTATATGTTTAAGAACTAAACTAGCATTACACCAGGGAAGCGTGCTTAAATTACATGGAATTATGCAATGCAAAGAGTAATGATCGGGTGTGGATGGATGAGGTAGCAGCAATGCAGGCATACTCTCGTTCACAACACTCCTATATGGGAACATCCAGTGAAATCATACTTCCTGGGGAAGATGAACCAAGTCAAGAACTCAGGATTAATGTCCACAACGGTTATTTTGATAACAAGAAACAGAATGGTGTTGTTGACAGCACGGCGTCTGACTCGAGCATAAGTCATGGTAGTCATTATATGCATGCATATCAGAGTGGTCCCATGTTTCGGCCTCCATATCCAGGGTACCCCTTTCCAGGAATGGTTGTCCCTCCATATTATCAAGGGAATCTTCCATGGCCTCCGAATGTAGAAGACACCAGAAGTCGAGGCAAACGTTCACGAAAGAAAGGATCAAGAGAATTGAAACAAGATAGCGACTCCAGTGACTCTAGTTTTGGAAGTGATTCAAGTAGCTATAAGAGGAGTTCATCACGAAAGGTTGTAATCAGAAATATTAATTATATCACTTCTGACAGAGATGGAAAAGCAGAACAAGATTTTGATGATGATTCATCAAATGGTGTTGTCAACCGGGATCTTGATAGAACAGTCAACGATAAACGTGAAGACCAAAATGTAACTCAGCAGTGGGATATCTTCCAGAACCTTCTAATGAAGGATGAAGATGAGAAAGAGTTTGAGGAAGTGAAGATTCCTTACGATGATTTTAGTGAATCTTTTGTTATCATAGAGAAGGATTCGTTTAGTGAGAACAACAATCATGCCAGGAACTTGCGTCCCGGAGAAGATAGGAACTCGGTTGTAAAAAAACATAACACATCCAAGGATGAATTTGTTTCCCGTATATTTGAAGAGCCAGATACTAATCCATCCAGAACTCGACCTGAATTTGCTACCAAATCTTCCTCCATTGGAAGATATCAAGAAGGAGACTGGTTTTCAGGAAGCCGACCAGATAAAGTGATTCAGGAGAAAAGCAGAGACATCTTTGAAGACCATTTCCGTACTGCGGAAAGTACGAAAGATGTTCTTGTTATTGATGGTGATCCTTTGGCAGTTCAAGCTCGAACTCTAAATAAATCATCTGATTCTCAGTTGAGAACACAAGACATTTTAATGGTTTCAGAGGGTAATATGATCCAGAAAGTTCCATCCTCGCCAAATAGAAGGGTTGAAGCAACATTTGCCAATGAGCCTAATGACTTGTACATGGTGCTTGAAAGAGACACAGCTATTCAGCAAGCTGTGGCAACTTGGACTCCAGAAATGGAGTCCACAGATATTAATGTTATAAAACATGATTCTGCTGAAGACGGGAAGTTACAGGTTCGTGGTAAAGAACCCAAATCGAGGCCTAAAGCTTTGGTTGGGCAAAGTCGTGAAAGAAAAGCTTCGACCAACGAAGCAAAGCCTAAAGCTTTAGTTGGATCTCTTGGAAAAAGCAAATCAGATATCATATCAAGAAACAAGATATCTACAGGAACCAAAGCGACAATACCCAAGGGAAAATCACAGAAGGTATTTGAAGGGCTGAAATGTTTTTTAAATACTTCTTTAAGTCCCGTAAGATGGCAATCGTTATTGTAATACTGATCTCATAATTTTATTGGTCGCCTTCATGTAGGAAGAAGAGAAAAGAAAGAAAATGGAGGAATTGCTAACTCAACGTCAGAAAAGAATCGCTGAAAGAACTCAAAGAAGTGCTTCTACCACTAAGCCCGTAAAGAGTGAAGATCCAAAAGCCCGACTTGCATCTAGAGACATGAAAAAGCCAAGCAAGCCAGTCATTAAGAGTTCCACCATTGATCGGCTGTCAGCTGCACGCGTAGTTAATCATAAGGTGTTACCTACTGATTCAAAACCTGGTAATACACCTATGAAAGTGACCACCAAGAAGAATGGTGAAGCAAAACCTGTTCGCCTGTCAGCTGCACACGTAGTTAATCATAAGGTGTTACCTGCTGTTTCAAAACCTGGTAATAAACCTATGAAAGTGACCACCAAGAAGAATGGTGAAGCCAAACCTGTGAGTAAACCTAAGAAAGCACCCACAAGGGAGGATGGTCAATCAAAACCTGGTAAAATACCAACAAAAGTTGCGACCAGAGAGAATGCAGTTTCACGTACTTTGTATTCCCAAAGGCCAGCTAGAGCTGAAAAAAAGGATGTAAAACCAGACAAGGCTAAACATGTAGATAAGAATATTGTTTCAAATAATTCAAATGGGCTGAAGAAGAAGATTGCTGACCTCAATAATGTCAAGCAGTTGCCTAAAAAAGCATCGGACATTGGGATTGCTCGGAATAGATTGTCTGCACCTCCAAACCATCAGTCTAAACGATCAGATAACACAAAAGGTTTGAATGAAAGCTTACCCAAATCTTCTGTTCGTCAAAACGATATAGCTCTTTCCGATCGCGGTGGATCAGCCAAGAAAACTTCAAATTCTGTTTCTTTCAGAATTAATGAGGATAATGATGCTAAAGGAAACCCTGTTGTCAAAGTGAACCATGAAATACTCATGATGGAAACCTCAACTCCACCACCAGGCAAAGGAAGCCCAGAAAGAAGCAATCCCAGGAAGAAATGGAGCAGTGTCGAAGCTTCGACTAAAGCTCTCAGTGGTTTCAAAAAGCTTCTATCTTTTGGCAGGAGGCATTAAAACTTAATACTCTCCTATGAAGAAAATTTTTAAGCTCATGATTTCCAAGATGAAGATCCATTTGTAAGTAAACAAATTATCTAATAACTCATTATTGTTGCAGTTGTTTTCTTTGAATAAGATGTATTATTTTTATTGATAACAAAAATGCATTATGTAACGACTAGTAGTATACCCGCGCAAAGCAGCGGCGACGAAAAATTTTCATTTAATAAACGTAATTAAACAGTAGGTAACAATATAACTTGCAATTGAATTCTCTTCCTGTGATATTCTAGGTATAATTCAATCTAGAACTTTAAAAATCCAATCACAATTGATCATAAATCTATCAAAAATAACAAATAACAAAAATAAACATTGAACCGATTAAAAGTTATATTCTAGATATAATTCAATCTACGCATGCCTTCACCTCTCTTTGCCCACTCCGACTACGTTCCCTAAATGTTATTGGATCCGCACTCATTAACTTCGCCTCTAGACAACCCCTCTCAGTGGCCGACCAAAGCCCTGCAGTGCTCCTTCCTACTCGTTTCTCTTCTTCCACAACCACCACCTTCAAACCCCCTTTGGTTTCATTCATACGAGACACCAGCACCACCGCTGCTGTAGATCCCCCGAGCTTTAAACTCCCACCGATTCAACATACAAACTCAAAACATTTTGGCCTGCATGAAAGTATCTAAAAAAATAGTCGTAAACCATTGTATATGGTTGGAATTCAAAAATAGTCATGAAAAAACTAACCTTTGATTCACAGTGTACAAATCAAAAGTTAGACAAACCTTTGAATCACATGACCTATAGCAAACCAGCATTCACCTCAATATTTGTGAAAAATAATCACACAACTTATAGCAGTTGCACAAGGCCAAAAGCTCAGAGAATGGTGCCTGTAAAGTGGTTGTTATCAAATAATCTACTAAAAAAAATGAACACAAAAGTAAGTTCCAGATATTGTGATCATTTCCAGTTAAATAGATAATTGTGCGTTAGACCGAATCATGTGGATAAAATACTCATATACGAGCTAAAAGCCAATATGTGATATCTCCTGTGAGACAATTCCTTCAAAAATGGCTGAAAATACAAACCTAAGTAAGAGTACATTACTAACAAAATTCAATGTATTTTGCTGGCTGATTTAGATAGAGAACCAGTGATGAAAACCTTTTGCTTCCATTGAAAAATCAGGGAAACAAGCCTGTATTGGAAACCCATATATATAACATACCAAATATAACACAAACCACACAACTTAGACTATAGAAAAAGATTGTATGTGTTGAAAAATTCTCAGAAAACATAAACATTTTAGGCTGTTAAATTCTAAAAAAACCAGCCCTAAACCGATTGCGTATGCAGTCCAATATGAGCAAAAAAATATTAAACCAATTGCAGTAAAAAAAAAAAATTTCCCTAAACCTTGATATACTTGCAACAAAAGAACAAAAAACCACCCTATATATCCAGCCTATTACTCCTACCCCACGCCTATTCAACAAAACATCGTTCTACCAACCCTACCCTCACCCTTCTGCCTACCCCTACTCCACGTCTCCACCCCACTCACCTACCTACCTTATCTCACCTCATTCCTCCTAAAATAGTAGCAACTCATATATACGTTACATTCTTATGCAATTACCCTTTTATTAAAACCACCATAGAGCATTACCTGTTCTGAAATCGGTTCCCATCCATGGTGCTAATGCCACTCTGTCATCGTCGATATCCACGTGAGCCAATGCCAAAGACTGTCAACACAAGAAATAGCATCAATAGGGAGTATCTCATGCATAAAAACTTGTCATTATTAAAGAAAGGTCTTACCTCTAAACCTTGAATAAGGGTTCGATCACCTGGTCCATCGGTGGCAATAATATCATTTCCAAACTCATCCTTTGCAGCTTTACCACCTTCGTTGCTGCCTGAAACTGTTTTACCCGAGAATAAGCGGGCAAAGAAAATGTAAAGACATTTACTATTAGAACTTCCTAAAGACATGCTTTGGTCTGCTATTGAATTAAAAACACACAAAATGGAATATGTTGATGAAACACTACCTGCTTCGAAGCAACCAGAAAACTGGAATATGTTGAGAAGAATTAGCAATTATAGATGTCATTACAAAAAAGTCTATTTTCGGAACCAAAAGGCAGAGGTCAACTAAATCCCTGTGTATCCAATTGATGCGCTCTAGCAATTAGCTTTAAGTTATTGGGCATGATTACATTCTTTGAATATGTCCTGATAAAATAGAAAATAAAAGTCCAGTAACCCCCTAATAAGTGGAAGTCTCAAGGTTCACAAAAAAAGTGAGGGGAAATTTGCATGTATATTTGGTTAAATATTCCACTCCAACATTAAAAAAAGACAACATTAAAATATTTCAACAGCTAATAACCCAAATAGAAGCAAATGTCAAACTTAAATCCAAGTAATAGGTTGGCCCCAAAATAGAAAGCAGATATTAAACTTTATTTAACTAAGCACAATTTAACTTCAATTAATGCATATACAAATTAACAAACAGTGCTACGAAGTTCAACATTTGCAAGAATCCTTCAGAATTCACAAACTATATATTGATGAAATCAATGTACTCACTTCAATTGTGGAAAAGTATAGTTGATGATCAGCACAATTTGTGTTGAAATTGAACCGTAAAAACAGTAAAAATTTATAGTGATGATCTATCACCGAATTATAACATCATGAGTGAAGATGCTCTCAACTCTATTCAATTGATTAAACCAGAATTATGAACTCGTTCTTTTTCGAAATTAGTGGATATAAAATAAAATTTTTAAAGAGATACATGGTTTTCCAAATTACAACTCATTCACTACACAACCACCTATATATCAACCTTATAAGAAAACAAAAGTAAATTACCAGAATGGGGATCAACTACATTACATCATAGTGTACCATGAGCTTTCAACAACATTAATCAACTCATTTCCCTTGAAGTCTTCAAGAGAGAAAACAAAGCTTAAAAATCTGTCATACGAAAACAACAAATTGAAGAACCATCAACAACAATGTGTGATTTAACCTGAAATAGTAAAATGCATTAAGTTTGTCGTAGGATTTCAAGTAAAAGCTGTGAAAGCAATCTACAAATAGAAAATAGGGGGTGGCATGTAGACATAAAGGTAGACGGCTTTCCATCAGCGTTAGAATTTTAGATCTGATATGCTAATATGCTAACATCAAGTCCCCTTAAAATCCAAACTAACTCTCAATCATTAGTCAAAGCTACAAAAGTACAAGTGGCATGTTGGAATTGAAGCAACAATAAGAAAAACAAATCAAATTAATTATCATTGACACTAAAAGCACAAAGTATATATCAAAAAAGTTTAAACAATTATCAGTGGTGTGTGTGGCTTAAAAACAAAGTGAAAGATCAGTAGCACCCAGCAGTCCCTTAACAGCCCTTTAATCGATTTATAATTAAGAACAAGCTGTAGCAGCCTTCAATAGCAACATAAATATGTAAAATTTAATTAATGAGCAGGAGAGTGGGTGTGTGTTAATGTACTGGAAAACATGATAGAAGATCAGCAACAACACAGTCTATATATGTATGCATAAAAGTAAAGTGTTGTGTGTGTGAATGTTACTGGAAAACAGCAACAAAGATCAACGAAAACAGCAGCCCCTTTAACATGTATATATCTAACAGTTAGTGTGACGTTGTATGCTTGGATGTGTGTTTGAATAGTGAGTAACAACAGCCAAAAACAAACTATCTGATCAGAGTGTGTATGTCATCAATTAACAGCAGCAACAAAAGATATGTGGGAGTGTGTTTGTTACATGTGAAGTACCTGATAAATAAACCTTAGTCATTAATCTTTAGATTTCCATACTAAGTTCCACGAGACGAAATGGTAGCATGTTTATAAAACAACTTGAATTGGACAGGTGATATTATGCCCGACTGTTCAATTTTGAGTCTAAAAATGAATGCAAAACAGTATTGTAAAAAGATAGAGGCAATTAATGGTTTCAAGCATGATCTTTAAGGGCTCACAGTTCTTTAAACTGATTGAATTTCTTCTTCCACTGTTAGGACCAGAATCTTGCGAGTCACCTGAGCTTTTCGAGGTTATATCTGATTCTGATTCAAGTCTCTTGAAACTATCTGTTCGTAGTCGGTTTCAAGGTTATCAAGATCATAAGGTAAATCTAAGAAGCCATGAGTCAAGATTTTTTCCCAAGCTGATGATAATAGTGACAAAGATAAACCCATAACACTTCAAGATCTCCTGCAAGAAAACATGATCAAATTAGCTTACATCAAGTATAGTTAAACCATATATTCTTGTTCTAAATTGATTTCAAGAACGGAAAAGGACAAATCTTTTTTGACAATACATGTAATCAATATTCACAATTTTCAATAATTAAACCCGAATAGACTGAAAAAAGCCAACCAGCAGCCCCTAATTAGCATAAGAACAAAGAAAGGAACACATACAAACACACAGTTTCTTTAATGAAGTTCGAATATGTTCTCCAAAATCATGATACCCATTTGAAAAAGAAAAACACCCAATTATTTTTTTAACCAATTTAGTAAATGAGTAAGTTTGACTACCTGAGATAAAATAATTAGACCACCTTGAGTCTCATATAGTCCTTCTGCTTTAATCATATTCACTATGTGCCTTGTGAATTTTTCCATAGCAGCCTACAATATATATAAATCATATCATTATATGCTTAAATTCAAAAATATAACAGAAAATAATTTATAAAAGAAAATTTTTAGATTTAACCTTGAAAGAACCATCAGTTCTGAAACTAATTCCTGAAACATATTTCAACCAAACAGGAAACCTCATGAAATTGTAATAACAAAAGAAGTAATATGAATGATATGTAATCTTGTCAGATTTATCTATAAAGATTGTTAATTGTGGGATTTTATATTATGTTGATTATTTACCCAAAGTTCCATTCAGCTCAACCATAAGGACCACATCTGATATGAGCATAGAGTCCAGCTTGCTTAATTAGATTATTGAACTTCACCAATACATATTTTATCTTCAAAGTAATACAGGGAACAACTTAAGAAATAAGTATATAATCATCTTGAAATTAGTAATATAAGTTTCTAAATAAATATTTTATTCCAAGAAACACTTACTCGACCAGGTTGTGGTTCATGTCCGTTCTATAAAACATATGTCTGAATCACATCTAACCCTCCTTCTTTTGCCTTATGAATAAGATCTGGCCACATCTGAATCATAAAACATATGCAACAGATTCAATAAAATGGAAACACACGCCAAGAAAATACAAAAAGGGGAAATCCAAAACCTCAGGAAAATAAAGGAAGTGAATAAACGCAAGAAAATGAAGTGCATTAATGTGTTGAGTGCTTCATAACCAAATAAAATAGAATCTCATAAGTAACTTGTTTCTTGATGAGATATCAAAAGGGGAGGAGAAAAAAATCATAGAAATTACGCCATGAGCTGAAGTGTATTAAGCAGAAGCATGTAAAGAAAATGAAGGGTCTGGTTTCGTTCCCAAGTTGGATCATTTCACAAGAATTAAAAAAGCATATAAATTCCAGATGACAAATAACAACAAAATCTAAGAAATCTCATCAACCCTCCATAAGATATACTAATATAGCCATGTAAGAAAACTCTGACTTAAAAAAGCCTGCTGCTTGTAGAAGAGAATATAAGCTTGGTCAAGAAGCACCTTATTGGTAGGAATAGTGTCGACTGAAGCATCGTCATAACGCAGCCACTTGCCACTTGGGTGCAGGATATCGGCAATGACCCTTTGAAGGCTCCCTCCCTTGATGAGTTATTGTTGCCACGAGCTCATACCTACGATCCTCCTGTATATATGATTATACAAGTTTCAAAACATTGATAAGAAGCCATGGAACCGGGATAAAATTAGAAAGCAAACCTCTGCTGATTGTGAAACGAGCAGCTCACGGTTAAGAATCAGCTTGGGAGGGAAGTACACTGGTTTTAGTAGTTTGGCGCTCCCTTGGCTTCCATAGCTAAACCGCATCAAGTGCAATATCATAATCTCCTGTAGCTCTAATAACTTTACGGATTTGCTTGCACTTACTAACTCAGCCTGATAATGAGATGAATAAAATAAGTTTAGAGTAGGGTCACCAAGGAGACCATTGTAGCAATTATGCACAGAATCATGTATTCATGGTATGCTATAGGTTTTGCAAGTCGATGGTTCTTGCATGTAGAATTCAGTCATCTCTCTGTCTGCCATTAATATATACCAAAGATTAACATATGAAAAATTTGAGTAGAATCATAAATTTTAATTTTGGTTTCTGATTAAAAAGCAGGAACCAGAGAAAACAAAAGGAAGAACCTGGAATATCAACCAACAATCGACAATGATGATGAAAATCAATGGTAAAATTAGACTGCTAACTGGATTGCAGACCAAATCAATTCATATCGGCTATGCTTCTGCTCTTGCTCGATTGTATCAGTATGAACTAAAATTAAAGTGATTCAAACACATAATTTAAGCACCATTTGCATAAGCAAAAACAAAGTGTACAGGCAAAAAAAAACTAAGCAAATGTAAGTTGTCTCAAGTCAGAGCAGTTAAAATCCATAACCATGGATCTTTTAAAGCCCAAAATATTTAAAACACAACTTTGATTAATAACTAAGAATCAACTACCAATACAAGAAACACACTAAACATTTTATCGAGCAGATGATATGCATGGTACTAAGTAAAGAAAAATGGAATCAAATGAAGAAACCAAATTAATTCAAGATCAGGAGAAGAAGAAGTATAATCGAACACCCAAAATGAAGGGAAGGACCAGTTAGCCAGCTCCATAGTACAGGAACCCCTTGATGCAATTTAAACCTAACTTTGAATACAAATATCAACACTAACATAGATTTGAGTGTCATCGCCGACCAACAGAACAATTAGAATGTATGTATATTTGGAACCCGTTTTACATATCCATGTCACCACCCCAAACAACACCGAAGAAATAAAGAACTCATGAATTAAGACACAAAAATAAGACAATGAACATGATTCAACAAATTGAAAAGGATAGGGTGAAGTCAAATCTTTTAACGGGGAAAGTGGACTAAAAAACAAGTTTTTACTATTTTGGAGATAGATATGAAAATTGACAGAAACCCTAACCTGGTCTTCGAAGCAGCAACGTTACAGCTCCATCTTGGCTGAGCTTCATAGAAATCAGCAAGGTGTGTTGTTGGTCATCCCCAATATATCCGGCCGTGGTGGTGGTTCAGGCGGTGGAGACCAGCAGTGGTGGAGGTTCAGGCGGTGGAGACCAGAAGTGGTGGTGGTTCAGGCGGTGGAGACCAGAAGTGGTGGTGGTTCAGGCGGTGATTGGGAGTGTTGCGCGGCGGTAGAAGGGTGGCTGGTGGGGTGTTTGTGATTGGCGATGGGTGGTGTTGGGAAGATCGTGAAGGCAAGAGCAGGTTGGCAGAGGGTGGAGGCGGTGGCTGTTAGAGAGAGGCGGTGGCTGCAGGAGGCGTGTCGTTGGAAGATGATTATCAAGCAGACAGAGAGTTCTGTCAATAGATGATAAGTGCGGGAGAACAAAAGCCCGGTTTGTCTTTCCCAGATATCAATTCTCGAGAATTCAAAATTTTCAAACAAAAACTGCTTTTATTTGTTTTGTAATACATTGTTGTACATGATGCTTTGGTTGATTGTAAGTCTTAAAATTCAATATGTATTATCTACTTGTACCTTATGCAGTATAACTTGTAACAAAGTTAAATGCTTTATTAGCAGTATAGATAACAATATAAAAACTTTACTACTAAATAACCCTTAAAATGAACAGATAACGCCTTCGACGCTGTTGATTGTATTGAGATGAACTCGGTTGACACAACAACAAGCAAATTAACCAAATACAAAAGCTTCAAACCAAACAACATACAAATTATACGATATCATTCAGGATTCACTGCATCATTGTCCTTCCTAAATAACTTGTGTTCCATATGCTGTTGGAACGTCCGTGGGGGAAAGAGCGATGGCTCCTCATCTGAAACAGTCTCTGGGAGTGGTTTCAAGATGATCTTTTCCTTGGGCGGTTCACAGAAAACCGCCCAAGAAATCCTAACCTTCTCCTTGTTCACAAGCCCTCTGTGGAGGATGCTCTTGTACTTGCCATTACTAAGGATCTCAATGGTGTCACCAATGTGCATGATGATGGAGTCCGGTACACATTTTGCAGTGACCCATTTCCCGCCATAAAAGAGTTGGAGCCCAGGGACCATGTTGTGGAATATGAACGTGAGTGCACTCACGTCCGTGTGAGCTTCAACACCGAGCGCTAGCTCGGGTTGGGGGCATTTTGGGTAGTAGTTGATCTTTAATTGAAGAAGTAGCTCCTCCATCCCTCCAACCTCCTTCTCTAGTCTCCCCTCCTCCAATCCCAATCCAAGAGATAGCACCGAGAGGATGTTCGTGGCAAGCAATCGTAGCCGCTTAGCATATTCGGTGGTCGCAGGGCTGTTCAATATGTAAAATCAAACAATTCTCAAGTCAAAAAAAGTCAAATACGAATTACCCCGTCACTAAAAGTAAAAATCAGTCACAAAAATGTGGAAGTGTTTTACCAAATGTGACATTGGTAGAGAAAGCCCTGTATTTAGTGACCAAAAAGTGTAATACTTTGTGACACTTTCTTTTTGTGAATAAGAAAAACCCAAACTCATACTTTTGTCACTAAATAACATTTTGTTAGGGATAATGACACCAATAGCTATATACTTATAAATTTGTTTATATTTATGTAGTGTAATTTTATTTGTACTAGTCAAACATTTAAAAGTGTTTCAATTAGGTAGTTGTGTGACCTGATGACCGGTACAACAGGTTAGCATAATTAGTCAAACTTTCTTTTGTACTTATTCTTTTGTGCACATTTTGTAGTCAAACTTTTGAAAAGTGTTACAATTAGGTAGTTGAGTGGCCTGATGTCACAGGTCATCAGGTCACCCAATTACCTAATTGAAACACTTTTACAAGTACACTACATTAATGTGTACAAACTCAAAAGTACATAGCTATTTGGTGCCATTTTTCCTTTTTCTTTATACATAATCTTTAAAACCGGTTTGTTTAGGAACTTTTCATGCAAGTTGGTCTGTAAGATCATACTTACATGTAATCGCTAGGCGTCGAGGGCCAGATGGACAAATCACATTTCTCCTCCGGGAACACAAGGTGAAAGAAGTAGTCTTCCCATTCGAGCTGGCCGCTAGCATTGTTCGCTAATTTACTTCCGTATCCTTGGATCTTCCCTGAAGCGATATCGTTTGAATACTTCTCCTTCTCCTCAACAGACTGAGCAAAGAAACTCTCGCCTGCTGCCTTAACACGATCAATCAGGTCGTTGGAGATTCCGTGGTTGACAAGATGCATGACGCCCCATTCGTTGGCTGCCATTCTAAGTTCATCACAACACTTTTGTCGGGTTATCGGATCATTGGAGTTAATGTTGTTTAAGTCGATGATGGGAACTTGTGGGCCTTGTTCGTTGTTTTCTTGATCGAAAACGTTGGTGATCATGGTTGTTAGTTCTTCTTTCGGCCGGATGTATTCTTTCGGAATGTGACGAATCCCACTTCTTGCTAAGCTCTCCACTCTTATGTTTGTTGAAATCACCATTTTTAAGTGTGGTTTAATTTGATGCTTTTTTGTTTGTGTTTTTCCGGTGATTTGTGGGTGGTTTTTATGGGAAGTCATTTTGAAGTGGTTAGAGAATGGTGGTCGGAATATTGGGGGGTGAGGGGGGGGGGGGGGGGGGGGGGGGGGGTTGGTCATGTGATAAAACCACCGGTCAACTTGAAACTTGAAAGGCATGTGATAAAACCACCGGTCAAAATTGGGTTTTTTTTTTTTTAATTTAACACAAAAAAAACATTAAAAATTAATTTACTTTATTATAAGCAAAATTTATTCGGTCCATATATTATAACGGAAATAATGTCTAGCTATATATGTTTATGTTTTCTCGGACAAAAAGCAAAGTGAAATAGCACCATCATAAGTTGTACACTTAATAAATAATGTAAAATTTCCAATAAATTAAAGAGTATAACATATTACAAATTATTATAAACCTATATTTAGAAAGTAAACTATAATATCAGAATATAATAATTAAATTTATCGACAAATCAATACAAAGTTGAATGAAAAATGTTCGTGTCTCCAAGAAAAAAGTTCTTCGGTCATGGTTGACAATGATGTCATGCAAAAATGCAACCATGTCAACGTCACGTCAGTTTTGTAATCCCTTATCATTTAATTGACATATTGAGGGTGAAGTTGTCATTCTTTATTTTATTTAATAATATTAAAATCATTCATAACATTAAAAATTAAAACATTTTAATTTAAACATAACATTTTATTTAAATAAAGCAAACTTAAAAATAAAAAAAACTACAATCCTCATTTTTTTTTTAAATTTCTTCTTTTTGTTTCAACGCGATTTCGAGTTGTATTCCTGTCAAATGACTAACCTCTTTGAGTAAATCATCATGTCACGAGTTTTTTTCTCTTGATGACCTCTTCTTTTTTCAACACAAAATATTTGGTTAAACGATCTTGTAGCCCTATTGGTAGTAACGGTTTCAAGATCTTGTAAGCCTGATGTATTGGTGGCATCATCGCTTTACCCTTACGTTTTGTCGTCGTCCTTCCAATAAGGCGTGTGGTTGGTGGAACATCAAAGGAGTCGTCATCATTAAAGTTGATCACGATATGCGCATCTCACGCCATGGTGTACTCGTAAGAGTCTGGTATTTTTGATCGTTTAAACATATGTTTCAATAAAATCATCAGTAGTCGCAACACGTTGCCAAGTTTGGAAATTCTTTACCACGGACCAAACATCGGTATGTCGAATCGTATACTCATCGGTGTCTTTAAACATCACAAATGCTTTTGGTAAAATGTTGATATCATTTTGTCCACTTTCTCATTGGATCGAGTGGAATATTGCCGAAATTTGTTTAATGACAGCGTTGACATTCCTTCATTTTGTGCAGAGTTAAGGGCATGTCTTTTGTTAGTAATAAGTACTTATATGAGTATTTCACTTATTCGGTAACTAGAAATACCCTATAAGTGTTTTCTTTTAAATTAAGTTATAAGTGATAAATTTTACTTATTACATACTTATTGGATAAGTCAAAATTTGCTAATTATTTTAAACTAGTGTAATACCTGTGCGGTGCACAGGATAACATAGTTTTAATAAATATGTTAGATATTGCCTTTCTTGAATCCAAATTTATTGGTCATCATCATGAGAAATCAAAATGACAACATACCATGAAAAAACGACCTCATGTTTTTTTTTTCTCAATGGGCAAACAGTTCCATATTTTTTATGGATTTATTGTGGTTAAAGCAATAGTATCACTAAACAAAAAGTAGTATAGTTCAATTATTAGATATATATATGTATATATATATATATATATATATATATATATATATATATATATATATATATATATATATATATATATAGAGGTGGGTTCAATGGAGAATCTACATGCATCGAAGAACCTTGAAGAACCTCCATGCACCACCACAAATACATCACAATTCTCTCGTGATGCATCATTATTTCCACGTGATGCATCAAATTTCCCGCGTGATGATGCATTGTGGTTCTCAAAGGTTCTTCGATTCACAGAGGTACTCCATTGAACCCAACCCTATATATATATATATATATATATATATATATATATATATATATATATATATATATATATATATATATATGTATATATATATATATATATTTCTCTCTCCACCTTTTTATTATATGTCATATCTTTTTCACTTTCTCTCTCTTACTTTTTTTTCATTTTCATATTATATTTTCTTTCATTAGAATTGATTTTAATATTAAAAAAACGTTTATTATAAAAAAAGAAATTTTTTTATATATAAAAAATTATTTAATTGCTAAAAAATTAATGGATTCTATATAGAAATATTAGTCTATATAGAATGTTATATAATTCTATATCTTTTTATGTAGATTAACATTACTATTCATAATCTGTGTAGAATGTTATGTTTCTTATATATTTTATATATTACCCGTTTATTATACAAATCTATGTCTTTTTTGTAGATTACCATTACTATTCATTGTGTTTTTAATATATTTTATATCAGTTGCATACCAAGTGTTCGATAAAATGTCTAAATGAAATCTTATTTTTTTTTGTTTCAATGTGTTTTTGGTATATTTTATCATTTAATCTACGTAGAATATATGATACTTGACATTCTACACGACATTCTACCTAAATTGCATGACATTCTACGTAGATTGCATGTCATTCTACGTAGATTGAATGCCATTCTACGTAGATTGAATGTCATTCTACGTATATTGAATGTCATTCTACGTAGATTGCATGACATTCTACGTAAATTGTACATAGAATATGTTCGTCGATACTCTACGTAGATTGCATGTTATTCTACGTAGATTGCATGTCATTCTACGTAGATTGAATGTTATTCTACGTAGATTGCATGTTATTCTACGTAGATTAACAGTTTTATTCTATGTATTTTTTGGTATATTTTATATCAGTTGCATACCAAGTGTTTGATAAAATGTCTAAATGAAATCTTCTTTTTTTGTTTCAATGTGTTTTTGATATATTTTATCATGTAATCTATGTAGAATATATGATATTTGACATTTTACACGACATTCTACATAGATTGCATGACATTCTACGTAGATTGCATAACATTCTACGTAGATTGAATGACATTCTACGTAGATTGCATGTCATTCTACGTAGATTACATGTCATTCTACGTAGATTGAATGTCATTCTACGTAGATTGCATGACATTCTACGTAAATTGTACATAGAATATGTTCGTCGATACTCTACGTAGATTGCATGTCATTCTACGTAGAATGAATGTCATTCTACGTAGATTGCGTGACATTCTATGTAGAGTATCGACGAACATATTCTATGTACAATCTACGTACATTGGACAGATTCATTTTCCATATTTTATGATTAAAATTATTTGTAAGATATTAGATTAATAATGAATGTAATAGTTATTAGATGTTTTACATGATAATCTATGTTGATTACATGACAATCTATGTAGATTACATGATAATCTACATAGAATATAATACAATACTACTTGTAAAAAATCACACATAATCTATGTAAAATGTTATGTTTCTTATATATTTAATATATTTTTATGTTTCTTATAAATTTCTATATCTTTTTTTGTAGATTAACATTACTATTCAATGTGTTTTTGGTATATTTATCATTTATAATCTACGTAGAATATATGATAATTGACATTCTACACGACATTCTACGTAGATTGCATGCCATTCTACGTATATTGCATACCATTCTACGTAGATTTCATGTTATTCTACGTAGATTGCATGCCATTCTACGTAGATTGAATGTTATTCTACATAGATTGAATGTCATTCTACGTAGAATGCATGACATTCTACGTAGATTGTACATATAATATGTTCGTCGATACTCTACATAAAATATAACAGATTCATTTTTCATGTTTTATAATGAATATTATTTGTAAGATATTAGATTTATAATGATTGTAATAGTTATTGGATGTTTTACATGATAATGTACGTAGATTACATGATAATCTACGTAGATTAAATGATAATCTAAATAGAATATATTACAAGACTACTTGTAAAAAATAACACATAATCTATGTAGAATGTTATGTTTCTTATATATTTCATATATTTTTATGTTTTTTTATACATTTCTATATTTTTTTTATGTAGACTAACATTATTATTCAATGTCTTTTTTGTATATTTTATATCAGTTGCATACCAAGTGTTTGATAAAATGTCTAAATGAATTTTTTAAATGTGTTTTTGATATATTTTATCAGGTAATCTACGTAGAATATATGATATTTGACATTCTACACGACATTCTACGTAGATTGCATGTCATTATATGTAGAATGAATGACTAACTACGTAGATTGCACATAGAATATGTTCGTTAACATATTCTATACAGAATAAAAATATTCTATATAAACATATAATAATTCTATATAAAATACGTTATTTTTTTAGCAATTAAATAATTTTCTATATAGAAAAAATAAATTTTTTTATAAAAAATATTTTTTTTACTTTAAAAATCAATTATAAGAAAGAAAAATAAAATGAAAATGAAAAAAAGTAAGAGAGAGAAAGAGAAAAAGGAGATTTTTTTCTTCCAAAAATACCCTTTTCACACATTTTCAAGGATCTCCACTATCAAAGTTCAAAATAATTACAAAGTTGCCATCCAATATATCAACCATTGATTATCATTAATCCAATGGCCATAAAAGGTTCTTAGGTTCCCACACTTTTTATGGTTCTTAGAAGAACCCTCCCCTATATATATATATATATATATATATATATAGAGGTGGGTTCGATGGAGAACCTCCATGCATCGAAGAACCTCCATGCACCACCACAAATGCATCACAATTCCCCCGTAATACATCATTATTTCCATGTGATGCATCAAATTCTCGCGTGATACATCGATTTCTACATTATTTCCACGTGATACATCAAATTCCCGCGCGATGCATCGATTTCTACGTGATGCATTTCAGTTTTTCCAGTGATGCATTGTGGTTCCCCAAGGTTCTTCGATGCATAAGGTTCTCCATTGAACCCACCACTATATATATATATATATATATATATATATATATATACACATATATATATATATATACACATATATATATATATATATATACACATATATATATATATATATATATATATATAAACGTTCCCAAAAGTTATAATAAGAAAAATAATAATCGTTACATGACCAATGAAATCCATGGCTAGAAAATCAAAGTCTATCTAAAAGATTTATCGAGAACAACCAAACTCTTTGAATTGAAATCGTCCGTTGACATCCTTTTCTCAGTGAACACGAAGACTCTATAGTTCTTTAACAATCTCATTCTCATCTCCAACAAAACCTTTAGCCAAGACCACATGCACAATTAGGACTTTCTAAGCTATGTAATAGCTTCCTGGTGTCCATAATCACCATGTAATAATCAAGGTATAACATACAATTTATACTCCATGGTTTATTTATTGGTGCTTCATGCTTCAGATGTTGCAAACCTAACCTATATGAGAGAAGACAAATTTGAGGCCAAAAGATGTTAAGGACTTTTGTATTTGGTGGCTGAAGAAGAAGCTCGAGATTTACAATATTGTTGCATCCAATTTACAGAGACACATCTACGTTGATCAACTTACAAGTTACAATGACCTTGTATCCTTCTTGTACCAGAGATTTGCAATTTACAGCTTTGTACCAGCATCATCTGCAAATGTTACAACAGTTTTTTCCTTTTATGGAGACAACTCTATCAACTGTAAGACTACAATTCAATGAACTATTAGTAGTGGTGTCTGCAAAAAACATTTAATGCAAAATGCGTGTTATGAAATCTCTTGTCTAGGGACACAAAAATCCCTGTCAAACATATGTTTCAAGTCAGATTCAATTTGATCCCAAATTGGTGATGAAATCGTTGATGAAACACCACAATTAAGTCATTGCATATTTACATTTCTAATAAATAGACATGAATAATTTAGTAAATAAACTACTCTGATCAATTTAGAATCATCCAAGTACCACGTTCAATTTGGTTGGGATAGGTCTGGTTCAACATTTGAAACCATAGAAAATGGCGAAGCAAACTAACTGGATGTCTATTCTTGGAACCAAGATCAAGGCACATTATCTGGAAGGTTCAAAGTTCAATTCAAATTTTAAGGTGCATTGAGTTTGACTTTAAGGTTTTTGGATCCATTAAGCTAGATAATAAAGAGTATATAAAAGGGGTGCCACCCTATTGTCAAGAACTCAAATGCTAATATGAAAGTGGGATATGCATCATAAATTTGAATTAACTTCTAACATTATTAATTATTGATAGTAGGTTGCCTCAGAAGTTGAGACAACCACCAAATCTGGTCATCTGGGCATCTTCATGAGGATCTGAGTATATTTCAGTCCTAACATATGCAACCCATTCATTCATTTTATTAAGGATGACCAAAACTTAAGATGTACATGTCCATATGTGCTGGAGTATCAGCTCAAATGCAAACTGAAACAATATTTCATAATTTCACGCCATGACTTTTCCAACCCAATTTGTTGTCTATGTCATGAATTCTAGCCAAAAAGCTAATTTCCAATCTCACTTGATCTATAGTTTATGGGTACCAAAAAAAATCTGCATCTGTTCAGTTCTAGGAGGAGATAAAAATAAATTTTAGCTTCAATTGTATAGAAAAATAAGTTTTCTAGCCCCGTTTGTTGGCTATGTCATATGATTACAGTAGCAAATGTATTTCATGATCCCACATGAAGTCAAATTTGTGGTTTCCTAATTAACCCTATTTTACTCTTTATCAAACTCTATCGAGGGACAACTATAATTAGCAACGAAAAGATCAAACTTCAAGTGTTGGATAGTCTCATATTAGTTATTATAAATATCTTAATTGAAGATTCAGTTGTCATCTAAATATATGCAACTATGTTTTATTCTATTAAAAACCTAAATTTAAATATGAAGGACGTAATCAATGGTCGCCAAATCTATGGCCTATGGGTAAAGAGCAAAACAATAATCACAAAGGTCACCAGCATTATTAGACTTCAAATTAAATTGGAAAAGACTATACAGAGTGCATTTATGCAAGTGGTAAAAGAACCCATGGTTATCATAAGCAAACCAAAGATGAAAAATGGCTCATCCGCCAACTCTAATCCCGAAATAACATCCTTTCCGGTAGGATTGATGCCCTCATCTTCAAGAAAATTGAGGTTGGGGTGGGGTTTATGGATAGACATATAGATGAATTTATCAACCATTAATAATATATTTGATATGCAATGTATGGGGGAAAGAAAACATACCTGAAGGTGTTCGACAGATTGGCAGACGACAGTAGTTAGCGACTTGGCGGTAGATGAGGAAGATGAACACAGCGAAAGACATGCATTGTTGTTGAACTTGGGTCGAAATAGGGATAAACTGAGAGATCATATACAAATATGTCCGGGTTATGGTATAATAATGAAGAACAAAAGGATAAATTGATTGTGATTAAGAAAACATGATATTGGCATGCTGGTAGCTCAAGTAGTGAAGTAAATTTGCTAAACTGAACCATAAATTAATGCCTCTTTGATTAAACGTCACTTGACTTAATAAATTTGTAAGACTTCCCATTAAAAAAAAGGAAATTATAAAAACTATCAATATTGCACTCATATGTTATCCTACCTGTTTCAAATTACAAGCTAGTTGAAATTTTCTTTTAACGCAGTGAGGATTAGGGGTGAAATTTTTTACCGATTTCCTGAAATCGAACTGATACCTTACCAAAACCGATATCGTACCGGTAGTGAAATTTTATAATCGGTTCGATATTCAGTACTAATATTATGTCTCAAAAGAATTCGGTACTATATTATATCTCAAAATAATTCGGTACCACTCGGTTCGAGACTGGTACAAGACCGATCTCATTCCTAGTGAGGATTAGTATTCTGATACGTCATAATGCAAAAATTGCATGCATAGAAAATAAAGATATTGCAACAAACAACAACAAAACTGAAACATGCCTTGGGATGCTTCTTCAATCCGAAAACTTTTCATCCTGCTAAAGGAGTCTCTACATCAGTTTACTGGATCAACAACTACAACTTCATAATATGTAGTTATTAAGAAATTGACAAATATGCACATATTTAGTTGACAATTAAAACAAATAATAGTGACAAAAACAAAAAGCATGTAGTGTTCTTAATTGTATATTTTCTCAAATCCAAAAGCTGAGAATACCTACAATGATTTAAGGATGTAGGTTGAAATTTGGGCACATATTTATGTTAATTTTTTAGACTATCTCTAGCCATTATATTAAATAAAAGGCTTAAGAATCATTTTGACCATTTAACTTGTCTCATTTAGCCATTAAACTATTTTTTGTCCTGATTTAGCCACTAAACTTTGGTTTAGTGTTCTATTTTTGGGAAAATGAATAAAACTAATGGCTAAATCGGTACAAAATATGATAGTTTAGTGGCTGAATCAGGACATTTTTCAGTGGTTAAATCGCTAAAAAAAAGTTTAATGGGTAAATATATATACAAAATTAGTTCCGTGGCTAAATCGGGACAAAAAATACTTTAATGACTAAATAGAAAAAATCTAAAAGTTGGATGGTCAAAATGACACTTAACCCTAAATAAAATGACATTTATACTAACAGAATTAAAGCAATCTAAACTAAATTATATACTCCAAATGTGAATTGCTAATAATAAATCATAACAATTTCTAAGTATATAGTATTATATTATCATAAAATAAAAAATGATAACAAAATTGAAAACAAACCATATAAAATCGTATTAACCAACAATAAAAATGGAAGAATATGCTCAACCATCTTGAAACCTACTTCATATCATACCTCTGTTAATAGGATGAATCGGTATAAGTCCCACATCCACACGTCATTTCTTAAGTTGTCTTGACACTATCTGAAAAGAAAATATATAAAAAGCCGACAACTACATCCAAAAAGAAGCTTTCATTGTCTACGAAATCCTACATGAGAAAAAACTATGCACTTGACATAACATGTTAACACTTAGCCTCATCTATAAACTAAAGATTCTAGAGTAGTTATCAAGTTTGTTACATTGTGTTCCACTTTCCAAGCTGAGAAGAACATCGAGCAACAGGATTTTATCTGCAGTTGTTATCATATCTGTTACATTGTGGTTGTGTCCCAGCAATGAAGCAACACAAGCTAGCATATATTCCACAGCGTATAGCCTCATCCATATAAACTACATCAACTCCACATACAAAACATCACCATGCTCAAAACAGCCAACATTGCATTACCAATAAATCAGTTGCAATTTGCAAATGCTTCAAAACTTTCAACCCAAAACTGATTAATAATGCAAGGGACACTACAATGGTTTGCATTCATTTTTTCAACAATTAACTTCCAACATCTTTTAAATTTTTACCCCTGCATCTGTTTGTAAATCTGAATTATGTGAAAGACAATATAGGAATTCCATGGTCAAAAGATAACTTTTGTGGAAAGGTGAAAGGTGTAATCTGACTACTTAGTTTTTAGATATATGTATATGTATTTTCAGTTTGTTGTGGCAGTTGTGGTGTGAAATAAAAATATAACAAATGGTAGACACAATTATGAGAGATTTTTATCATTTATTAGTTTGACATTTACCATAAGTCTTCATACACAATCTCACCAGTCACCACCACCGTTATTACTAAACTCTCGTATTTCTCTTTGTCTCTCTTGCTTTTAGCAACTATTTAGAGTTTGCCACTACTTATCAAATCTACTACAAAGTTAATGAACCTAAGTACAAGGGAGTATGCAAGTTTTGTGCATGAAATGCAATTGCTTTGTGGGCATGTTTCGATTCCGAATAAGGTTTGACAAGTTGCAACAAATGTCGAATAATGGACTAAACTTGTGAGAATTAAAAGGGTAAGTATGAGTTTTACCACAAAAAAATTCAAATATTTTTTTTTTTCCAAATTATGCCAAATTATATCTTGTAGATTGTTTGTATGCACTGATTATTAACATGTTTTACCTCATCATCATAATGTACAAAGTACATATTAGTAGGCATGTAACTCTTGATGGCTTGCATCTTAGAGTTACACATCATAAATTGACATGTATCTTCGAAAAACTTAGTGATAACCAACAATTGAGAAATCTTACCCGCTTAGATATGCTACCAATTTCCTTAATTGTGTTAGTGTGTGCCATCTTCCTCATCAAAAATTCCTGCATAAGGACGATGACCTCTGAAATGATATTATTTTCCTGAAGATGGGAGCCCAATATTGGATATAATCTTAGTTTGATCAATTTGCGACATAAATAGTTAGTGTTTCAGTAGATATCAAAAGTCTAGTAAATCAAGTACATATTAGCTAATAAATCAAGTAAAAAGTTAAAAGCTTTAGAAAGTTGATCATGGTGAAAATTGATGTAGCAGAGGACCAAGGTTCTAAATCAAAAATGATATTTTGAATTTTTGGCCCTACTTTTATTGCAATTTCGAGTAATCAAACAACCTAATTAAATGATAGATTTGTAACAATGTTCATGCCTGGGAATATCCATTTTGTACTGTATAAACAACGTTCACGGGAATGTGCAATAAACCCATTGAAAAATAACCTAATTAAATTATAAAATTGGAACCACCGAAAATATTTCAAGAAAAAATATTTCAAGAAAAGATATTGAATAAAATTGGTTACCTTTGCTCAACCTGATGGAGGATTTGTTGGTGTTGATATTATACAAACGCCTTAATATCTGATTTTGCTTTTAGAAGTCAAGCCAATTAAGCTTCAAATGTAGGATTCGGCTGATGAACTTAAAGATCTAGAGCTTTTAATCGCCATAACCGTTGAATAGTTGAGAGAGAGAGAGAGAGAGAGAGAGAGAGATTGTCAATTCTTGCTTGCTTGAAGTTGGTGCAGGGTTCTGTTTCAGGGTTTGTATCAGTTCTCCACTACTAGTTGATACTCTTTTCTGGGAAGTGTGGTTGTTCAATCGGATTGGAACACAAACCCTACATCAAAATTTGGATTGAAGAACTCAGCTAAACTCAAAGGGAAAATAGTATACAGACGTCGAGGGTTGATGATGAAACCATCGCCGGCATCGTTGTAGTTGAGGCTCTCGAACTGCTACCTCTGCGTCTCTCTCTATGCACGCTAGTATTCCACAAAGAATGATAATGGGAGAACGGTTCTGCAGACGTGGGGGAAAACAGGTTTTTTTGTGAAGCAAAAGCTTGTAACATATGCATAAACAGAAGTACATCAATTATGATGGTCAGGATTAAAAGTTGGATGATCGGATGGTTGTTAAATACCCTGGAGAAAACTTTCTCTCTCCTTTGTCGGTAATATATATAGGGAATAAGTGAACCAAATAAAACTTATCCTCTATGCTCTCTATTTCTTTAAATCCTCACCCCCCTCATCTCTTCACAAATCCTAGGCGAATGGTGTCTCTACTCCACAGGCAACCGCTGTTAACCACCGGTGACCGTTGTTGTTCTTCTTTCTAGCTCTGTCATCACCGTCATTCTCCCTCCTAGTGTCTCCGCTGGCATTCTCCTATCCCACGCTGCTATCTTCCCCGCCTCTTTCCCTCACCACATGCGACATCCACCTTCCAACTACCCGTCTGCATCCGTCGTCCACCATCCACCACTTGCATTGGCCACCTCTCTGTGTCGCCCACCGCCGACTCCACCGGCGGCGTCCATTTACTAGGTACGCGATTATTCTTTCCCAACCCCCAAATACAACAAAATAAATCATTTTTCTTGTGCATTAACTTGAAAATAATTCTTTAAAAGGAAACAAACTTATTGAGTCGGTTTTTAATAATCAGCGTCAATAACTTATCAATCGGTATTGCAATAAGCTTTCAGTCACTTATCAGTTAGTTAAAAGAACAACACCTTAGTCTTTTGAACGATACTCATTTTTACCCATTTCTTTGTGAAAGTGTACTCGAATTTGGTTCCAAAAATCCTTCCTATTTTGGTCGGTCCCGATAATTGGATCTTTAGAAACATCAAGCTAAGTTTGTGCTAAAGTATCTTCCTCTTGCGGAGTCCAAAGTTGATTAGATTTCATCATTGGCGTTTTTATTTTTATCTTTTCAAGTCGACTTGGGCTCGAACTCGGGTTGGTTTCCGGTACGATGATTGAATGGGATTGTGAAATGCGTTGGGATTGTGGGTGTAAGAATGGGGGTGTGATTTGGGATGAGAGTGGTCGCAAACGGGTTAAATTGAATATAATCTGGCGGCGAATAGAAACTGGAACCGGATGCCATTTGAGAAATATTTTGAGGGAAATGTGTCTGTGGTGTGAGGAATTTCTGATAGAATGTTTGTAATTTTATTAGATAATGTGTGTGTGTATGTAATACGAAATATAAAATAATTTATATATATAATGCCAACGGCCACAATTAGGGGGAAGGGGAGCTCGGCATTTGAATGTCGATGCCGACATGTTGGATACCGATGCCTAGAAGGACATGTGGTGTTTGTCGATGCCGAACTCGGTACCGAGGTGAATGTCAAGCCCACTCCCTGAGACCTTATATAATACTATAGCAAAATTAATTGCAAAAAAATCATCTAATTGCAAAAGTATAAAAAAATATATTCTATTTACAGTTTTACACATCCCCATCCTCCTTATGATTTGATATTTATACTTACATTTTTATTTACGTATTCATCAAACTTGTATCTTATATTTTCTCTCTTGATCACTCAATGGATGATGTCAATAGCATCCAATCCAAAAAAAAAGGAAAGTTTTACGATAAGAGTATCAAATTTTTATATCTTACTATCAAAAGTTAAGTCACATGGTATTTATGTTACAAACCTCTATATGAAACAATAATTGATTCAGATATTTCGTACAAATGTATGCTACTAAACTGAAATTATGGATATGACTAATGCAGTTTTTATTTTACCTGGATGATACTCGTACTTGGATTTTATTGTTAATATGGTACATTTGGTGACTGGTTACCAGTTCCACCGGTAAAACTCTATTTTTTTAATATCTTAATTTTGGGATAAAGTCGTACAAATGTATGCTACTTTACTAAAATTGTCAATATGACTAATGTAGTTTTTTACCCGGGTGATACTCATACTTGGATTTCATTGTTGATATGGTACATTTGGTGACTGGTTACCGGTTCCAACGATAAAACTCTATTTTTTAAATTTAATATGATGTGAATTTACCACCCATTTTATCTCCTTTATTAACCAGAGATTGAAAGACCATCCCCGATGGTTTCCTTAAATTCTACAATAGTGTCTTCCCATCGCCTCCGGTCGTCACCTTCCATCATCTCATTCATGACTGTGACACCCTTGCCACAACAACCACCATTTACAAACACCCAGGATTAATCATCAACATAATTACAATAATGATCCGGTAACCTATTTTAAGTGCGGAAGCATTATATCACATAATAAAAGTAGTGCAATAGTGTTAAACACCCTACGGTGCTATAAGGTACCAAGTCTAAGTCTACACACCCATTACAATCATTACAATCATCTAGAATATATTACAACATTGTCTCATAACATAAATTATCGATTGAATAGTACCAAGTCTTCCAAATCTTCCCAAATGACCTAACTAGAAGGTCCGGCAGTAGACTTTCCCTTTCCTGTAAAATAAAATTAACTGAGGGGTAAGCGAATGCTTAGTGAATACACAGATTTACACATTTTATAAATCTTTATGATGCCCACAAGAGTAGCACCGACGACACACGTCGTGCACTCTCCACGTACACAAAGTACGACACACATGAGCCGTCGCTCTTACGAGCCCAAAGCTCGGCATGAAACCCAACCATCTGAGACAGACATAACATCGGGGATGACATACTGCCTACCGGACCTGGAGGGATCAGCTCCAGCGTCATATAGAGCAGTAACATCAGAGTAACAGATGCGACCCACCGGTCCATCGTTAGATGCACAACAAACGAACGGACATGCATCAAATAAGAATGTGCATCTAAATCTACGCAAGTTAGTAGAATTCCAAACGAAAAATGAAGCAACATGTCTCAGCAGGCAATAGCAATCATAAAGCATATATAAACATGTGAAATCATATGTACTCACAGTGGGTGCGTAATTTAAATGTTAACCAATATTATTTCTCTGCGGGCTTTCAACCGGATCCACCAAGTACCCCACTGTGGGTTAAACAAAACCACAAGGGACCTATTATATTAATTACAACAATACTTCGTGTCAATAACCGTTTAACTTCATAAAACCAAACTTTGTAAGTTTTGCAATATTTTCCCCATTTTGGGTTCATGTCTAAATTCAAACCATAATTAAGTTTGAGCCCATCTCATGTTTACATCTTGTCCTTGGTATAATTCATATCATTTTATGTGTTGTTTATGAGTTTCATTCATAATACTCGAGTTTAGAGAGTAGGATTCTCAACTTTAGGCATCAAATTCGAATTTCAGGGGTTAAATTCGAATTTCCTTCGAATTTAATGACTAAACTCGAAATCCTAATGATAGATTCGAACCATATTCGAATCTAGGGCCTTAGATTCGAATCTAGGGTGTCAAACTCGAATTCCTGCTCGAATTTAGTACAAAAATCGAGTTTTTTCTTGCATTTCGACTGTGTTCTTGGTATTTTCGAGTTTGTTCATCTTTACAACTTAAATCCTTCATTTCAAAGCCTAAAATCATGAACATATCAAGTATTATACCTAGGTTTGATTCTATTACACATATACTATCATATTCTAGCTAAAACTCAAGCAAAATCGGCTTTAAATCGCATAAAAATGACAGATTCGAACTTATGTTCTTCAAAACCGAAACACAAAATCTTAAAAGAGTCGATTCTTACCTTAATCCGTACGAAATCAAAAATCCAACCGTAGATTGTTGTTGTACTCCTCGAGATCTTTCCGATGACGTATAAATCTCGATAATCGGCCGGTCGGTTTGTGAGATATCGTAGAGAGATGTAGAGAGAATTCTAGAGAGAGAAAGTTGTAGAGAGAGTGTGTGTGTGCATGAAATGAAAGGCTTTAGCCTTTTATTCCCACTTTCACCATTTTGCACATTTCACCCCTCATCTTAACCGGTTCCATAAAATACTGATTTATTCTTAAATTTATCATTAATAACTTTTATAATTCATAATATTCCTTAACAATAATTCCGAGTTCAAATTTTCTTAAAATAACAACAAACTTTCTAAAAATCTCAAATACATAATAATTGCTCAAATTTCAATCAATAAATAAATCCGAGGATGTTACAATGACCTTAGCATCGGATCATCTCCCCGATGTCATCGTTGAATAAACAAAAACCGCCATGTCAGCATACTTACGGGTAATATGTACCATATCAACAAATCACTTTTGAATACAAATACCATCCAGTTAAAAGAAAAGTAAATTAGTCATGTCGATAATTTCAGTAAAGTAACATACATTTGTATGACTAATATAAATGTCATGTCATCAAAACCGCCATGTCAGCATAGTTACCGGTCATACATATCATATCGACAGGTCACCTTTGAGTACACGTACCGTCCGGTTAAAATAAAAAATAAATTAGTCATATCGATAATATCGGTAAAGTAACATATATTTGTATAACTTTAACCCTTTTTTATTTTATTAGGTATGCAAGTATGATTTAATATATTACTGTACTTGAATTTTTTTAATTTTGGTTTAGTTAAATAAATAAACCACAAATATAGATAATACAATTACAATCACTTGTAAAGTAAATTTATTTTATTAAATAGATAATAACTTTAAATTATGAAAATAAAAATAAAATATTTTATTCTTTAAGCATTAAATAAACAAATATTAAAAAAATGATAATAAACAATCAAATATAGACATAAAGTTCATATTTATTTTTGTAATAAATTAATTAAAAATATTATTGATACCACTCTTTAAAAATATTAAATCGATTGATATTAGTAAGTGTTAATAATAATAAAATATAGACGAATAATTCAAACTTATACATCTAATATTCACGTAATTAAAAGTAACCATGGGAGAGAATCAAAGGTGATCAGATTTCATTTCAGACTTCAACAATCTTAAGAGAAATTCTACTTTCATTTTATGTATCCAATCTGCTAGAAGATGTTGATAGCAAATCACTGTGGAAAGCTGTAATGAAAATTGGAAAGGTAGTAGATGCGTGTGTTGCAAAGAAGAAAGGAAAAGATGGTGACAAGTTTGGATTCGTCAGATTCATAAATGTCCAGAATAGTGAGGAAATATCCAAGAAGTTTAATGGTGTCAAAATCATGGGACAAGTGTTAAAAGCTAACCTGGCTAAATTTGAACGAAGAGAATTCCAAAGTAGGTCAATCAACGTACATGGTGAAAGGAATAACAGGAAAAATAATACTCCCATAAAAATATCTAATGTTGGGGATAAAAGAAGTTATGTCGATGTTGTGACTAATGGAGACATAAATGGGGAAGATTCTTTTATAGGCAAGAAGAAGTTTGAGGTTGATCAATCCGGCATCAAGAAAATCTATTTAAATGATTCTACGGAATTCCGTGTTCTATAAGAATACATTAGAGTTGTTGATGGGAGAAGCCAAAAACTTAAATGTTTTGGATAATCTTGTGAACCTCTTAAAGGCGGAAGGAGTCGATGATTGCAAAGTAAAATACACATGAGGTTTGTGAGTAATTATTCAATTCAAATCATCTTTCAAAGCAAAAGAATTTTTAATTGGATGTAAAGCAGTGTGGTCTTCTTGGTTTAGTTGATTGAGGCATTATCATAAATTTCCGAGAAAGATGAAGAAAGTGGCTTGGGTCAGTTTGCAAGGTATTCCGGCTCATTTAAATTCTGTGCAGGCAATCAATAAAATTCTAGGGAATTTTGTTTGTATCCTTTTACCTGTCAAGCTTGATCAAGATAGACATGATTTGTCAAGCATTTTCAGTTGTCTTCTTTTAGATGCTAATGTAAATTTAGATGAAGAAATCTTTTTAATTTGGAAAAAGAGGAGGTATTTTATACGGATTCATGAGGAAGAATTGTGGTATCCGGACTTTATAATGGAAAAAGATCAAGATTCAGAGATTAATTCTGAGTTTGGAGGTGAGGGAGACGAGGATAATGAAGGAATTTAGGAAGATGATTCAGATAATCAATCGGGTTACGATTTTCTGGCAAATGGTGGTGGTTTTTTGTCGTTGGCGGTCAAGGAATCTCCGGTCTGCGATGAAAAGGTAGATGATAAGTCGTTTCTATGTTCAAGAGTTGAAGAGACTGACCTCGAAGAAGGCGAATTCATCAATCCTGATATGTTTATCAAGGAAGGAATTAATGAGGTTGGAAATTTGATGCAGGTTGGGGGCTATATGGCCTTCCTGGGCAGCAGGATTTATGGTTGATGTCAGCTACTCTCTTCCTGCTTTACCTTCTAGAGAGCCAGGGGAATATTAATATAAATCCAAGGGATGGGCCTCGTTCATTGGACCCTGATAATCTGAATTCTTCTCCCACTGGATTAATGGGCTGTGAAAAGAATGATGGCTGGGAGTTAATTATTGGATCCAATCATAATTGCAACGAAAATGAGGAACCCATTTCTTGTAATTCAGGTTCGGATCCGGATCCTCCTATTTTGGATAATCTGAATGTCATCTCGTCTGGGACTCCCGTTTTTAACCTAAATTTCCCCTTAGCTCCTTACGCCAATTCGGAGGCCTCCATTCCTGATTCTCGACTCTCAAGTCAATACAAGCAAGGTACAAAATCTTTCTCTTATAGTAGACTATCTAGAAATGAGGAACGATGGAGAATAGATAGAAGAAACGCAATTCTTCGAAGCAGATCAAAATTCTCGGTTTCAGGTGCTAGGGTTTCTATTCAGTCTGATGAAACATTGAATGAGGTCGGGGATGTGGATGAGACTTGGAATTCGGCTTCAAAAGAAGTCTCCAAGACAATTGCAGTTGGAAACAAGATTGGATTTCAAATGAATGGTTTTGAACCGGAGATCGAAAATTTGGTAAAGGACAATCATGGGGCTGTCATGGGTGATCAATGAATTATTTCTCTCTTAACATTAGAGGTATTGGAGGGGGAGAAAAAGCAGTGTGGGTAAAGAGGCTACAAAAAGAGAAGAATATGCATTTTGTGGTGATTCAGGAAACGCAGTTCTCAAATCCTGAGAAAATTAAGGTTAAAAACTTCTAGAATTGCAATGAAGTTGATTTCGAGACTATAGCAGCAAATGTGAGGTCTTGATATGTGAGACTCCTCTATTTTTTCCAAGATTGATTCTATTAAAGGCTCCAATTACTTGATAATTAAAGGAAAGTTAAAAGGTATAGATCCTTTTATTTTTGTTGCCAATGTTTACACTCCATGTTCGGCTTCTGGTAGGTCTTCTCTGTAGGTATTCTCTGTGGGAGGAATTGAAGTCAGTTATAACTTCTAATATGGGGGTATGGGTAATAATGGGAGATTTCAATGAACTCAGAAACAAGGATGAGAGAATTGGTTCCTCATTTTCTCAAAATGATGCAGATAAGTTTAATTGCTTTATTACTGGGGCTGGAAAATTTCTGAATTAAAGTTAGGGGGTCGTAGATTTACATGGATTAGTGATTATGGTTCCTCTCTTAGTAAGCTGGACAGGATTTTCGTCTCTCCGAAATTCCTTGATTTATGGTCAGAGGCTTCTGCCACTGTGCTTAACAGAGACGTCTTTGATCATTGCCCAATTTCTTTATCTTGTTTGGGTGCAAGGTTTGGTCCTATTCCGTTTCGATTTTATAATTCATGGATTGCCCATAATGAGTTTCAAGCGGTGGTTGAAAAAGCATGGAATGGGTGGAGTGGTGATGGAAAAGCAGATCAGATTTTCCATAAATAACTCAAAGCGGTCAAAGAAGAACTAAAGAAGTGGAAACGTGAGGTGTTGGGCAAAGAAAGATTGGAAATTGGTTTACTCAAAAGACAGGTGGAGGATATGGAAAAATTAGCATAGTCCAAGATATTAAGTGAGAATGAACTATTGGAAAGAAAGTTGTGGATAAAGGAAATTTGTGAAAGAGAGTATGTGAAATCATTAGACCTAAAACAAAAAGCTAGCGTCAAATGGATGGTGGATGGTGATGAAAATTCCAGTTTTTTTATGGAATAATTAAAGCTAATCTTAGTAGAAATAGGCTGAACGGATTACTAATGGATGGTATTTGGGTGGACGATCCTAAGAGAATATGCGAGGAAGCGTACAAATTCTTTGCATCCAAATTCAAGGAGACATTACTGCTCAAGCCAAGATTTGAAAGCCCTCGATTCAAAAAATTATCGTCTGCGGATAATGAGATTTTGATTGCTCCGTTCTCTCTGTTGGAAATTAAATCGGCTGTATGGGCCTGTGGAAGTGAAAAAGCGCCGGGTCCAGATGGATTCACTTTTAAATTCATAAAACATGAATGGAATTTGATACAAAAGGATATATTTGATCTGGTTAAACAATTTGAAAGGGAAGGAAGGTTTTCGGCTGGCTGCAATGCATCTTTTATTTCTATGTTTCCGAAAGTGAAAGACCCTCTTTCTCTCAAAGATTTTCACCCCATTAGACTGCCGTTATAAAATCATTGCCAAATTGCTTGTTAAAAGATTGAAAAAGGTGGTTGGAAATGTGGTCAGCTGCGAGCAATCGGCTTATATAGAGGGAAGACAAGTTCTAGATGGACCATTAATTTTGAATGAAGTGTACAGTTTGGCAAAAAGCGCAAAGAAAAATTGATGTTATTCAAAGTGGATTTTGAGAAGGCTTTTGACTCCGTAAGTTGGAATTATCTTGACTCAAATTTGGAACAAATGAATTTTGTACCTAAATGGAGGAATTGGATAAAAGGTTGTCTCAAGTCGGCAAGAGCTTGTTAATCAATGGTTCTCCTTCAAAAGAATTTGCAATTTCTCGTGGCTTAAGGCATGGGGATCTTCTATCTCCTTTCTTATTTATCTTAGCTATGGAGGGTCTGCATATTGCTATGGCAGAGGCTGTCAACAAATGTCTGTTTTCTGGTATTAAACTCCCTAACCCATGGTCCTATGTTGTCTCATTTAATATTCGCTGATGATGTGTTGTTTGTTGGTAAATGGGACCCTTCTAACATGCTGAATATTAAAAGGATTTTGAATTGTTTTCACTTAGCATCGGGGCTAAAAGTAAACTATGATAAAATTAAAGTCTATGGAATTGGAGTCACAAGTAGTGAAGTTTCTCAGTTTGCAGGGTTGGCAAAATGTGGTTTGAGGCAAAATTTCCATTTTCTTATCTTGGGGTTTCAATTGGAGCTAATATGGGTTTGGTGAAATCATGGAAACCTATCATTGATAAAATCTCTGCAAAATTATCGATGTGAAAGGCTAAGACCATATCTTTTGGGAGGAGAATCACGCTATGCAAATCAATTTTAGGTAGTCTGCCTTTGTATTTCATGTCTCTTTTCAAAGCTCCGGTGAAAGTCATAAGTTTGATTGACAAAATTAGGAGGCAATTTATTTGGGGCCCATCTAATTCTGGGATTTCTAAGATTGCTTGGGTCAATTGGAAAAAAACCATCGCCCCCACAAAAATTTAGGGGATTGGGTTTAGGTTCTTTAAATACGGTGAATATGGTGTTGCTAGTAAAATGGTAGTGGATATATCGTAAAGAAAAAGAAGCGTTGTGGAATAAAGTAATTACCGCAATACACTCAATCAAAGGTGTGGAAGCTATAAACATGGCAGATAAAAGAATATCGGGAACATGGCTAAGCATTGTGAAGGCAGACATGTCCACTCTTTCTCGTGATATTAACTGCGATGAGCTCTTTTCTAGAGTTATTGGTGATGGTGGGAGCATAAAATTCTGGAAAGTGAAATCCCTCTTTGCTGCGTTTTGGTTGCTAGGGGTATTTGTATTCCGGTTTCGACTTGCCCTATTTGCTCGTTAGAAGAAGAGTCGGAGGAACATTTATTTTATTCATGTTCAATGAGCAAGGAGGTTTGGAAATGGTTCCTGTCGTGGTGCTGTATCACTAGCTCCGAGCATCACAACTTGGATACTTAATTGGAAGCAATTTTGGCTCAAGGAAATTCGAATAGGAGGAAAAAAATTCTTTCAAACCGCGATTGGAGGAATATTATGGTATATCTGGAAGGCAAGGAATGAATTGATATTTAAAGGAGTGAGATCATCGGCTTCTATGATTAGAGATGAAGTTCAAGCTCGTTATTTTCTTGGTTAAAATTAAGGGGGATTGCAAGTTTTTGATTTGGTCTCTATGGAGTTCCTACCCTCTTTCTTTGTTATAATTGGGTTTGCATCTGTTTTTTTATGTTCTTTGTTTTCCTCTAGCACCTTGCTAGTGGATACTCTGTTAAGTTCATTAATAATATATGGGATTTCGAGTCTTTTATGGGGTGATGGCAATGTCGTAGCTCCGTGGCTCGTTTCCTTTTTGCTGTTAAACAAAACGTAATTAAAAGTATTTCCTAAACTATTTTTATATTACTTATACATACATACATACATACGCACATAGACTATCTATAAATACTATTAAATGAGTAACTAATTTGTCACATGTCGACCTCTCATTTATTTCGCCACGTGTCAACACATTAATCTGTCACATATCAATACTAAAAGTAATTTTGAATTAAAATCAAATCCAATTCAGTCTATTATAATCTAATATATAATTAACTAAAAACTAATAAACTCAATTTTTTTATAATTATTTCATTTGTTTTTATAACTATTTATTCTTATTTTTTTTTAAATTCAACCCATATAGTACATGGGTTATATAACCTTGTTCGGAAATAAAATATAATACTAATTACAATAATATATATTATTAATAGGTAATTTTATTATTGCTAAAATAAAATAACAATTAATATATTTATAATAACTGTTGCTTATTATAATTCATAAAAAAATTTATATTTCAATATATATATATATATATATATATATATATATATATATATATATATATATATATATATATATATATATATATATATATATATATATATAGACACACACACAGAGACGGGTTTAAAAAAATCTATTTTGAAATTAAGTGCACCCGAATGCACCACTTTTAAAAAACTTGTTAATTTTTTTTCATAACTATGTTTAATTTAACGTTATGCACAGATATAGGAATTTCACATCCATTCACACTATCTGCGTCCTTCAAATTTATGTGAATGTTCATGCATATTTTTGTGGATGATCATTCACACCATTCACATGATCTTTTTTTAACCATACACAAGATTATTATTTTGAATTTTGATGTTTCTCCTTTAGATAAAAAATCTAATAATGTTGTCTTATGCATGTCTATGCATATATATATATAGAGTCAGATTCAAAAAAATATCTCTCGAAATCAGGGGCGGACCCGGCATGTATGAATGGGTCAAACGACCCCGATAAATTTTTTTTTAATGTGTGATATATATGCTTAAAAATTTTCCGCCCCGATGATTTTTGAAGTCCGACCCTATTAGGGGTGGGCAGTATTTGGTCCAGCACCAAGAAAACCGAAAACCAAACCAAACTGAATCTGAATAAAACCAATCCAAATTTAAAATTTGGTTTTTGGTTTGGTTTCAGACCAAACCGATTATAATACTCGGTTTTTAGATTGGTTTATGGTCTAGCCGATATCAAACCAAACCAAACCGAATTACCGAATATATATATATATATATGTAGATATATATATATATATATATATATATGTAGATATATATATATATGTATATATATATATATATGTATGTATATATATATATGTATGTATGTATGTATATATATACACACACACACATACATACATACATAATTGAAATGGTGCGTGAAGCCGTGAAGTATGAATGATCATTGGGAGCAAATGACTAAAGAAGAAAATAATATAAAGCTTGATTGTTAGGTTGTTTGGAAACATGATATTTTTGGGGTTAATGTCTTTTGACGTAAAACATTTTTATGTATGTTAACTTTATATTTTGGGATTGTATTTGGAATTAAAAATGCTTGAAAGGTTTGTTGTTTGAATATTTGGTTTATAAACCAAACCAAACCGAATTCGAATTCGGTTTATGGTTTGGTTTATGTAGCTTCGAATTTGGTTTGGTTTGGTTTTTGGTTTAGGACAAAAAAAGTTTCAAACCGAAGAAACCAAACCGAAGAAACCAACAAACCCAAAAACCAAACCGTTGATCACCCCTAGACCCTATAACCTTGATAAGTTTTAAAAAATATAAAAAAATCTGATACAAAATCTAAAAAATTATACATAGACGTAGTAATTGGTTACCTGTTTAACTAATAATTAAAAAAAAACTTGTATTTGGGTTTGGGCTTGGCTTGAAAATTGAGTATGGGCTTCCAAGGAGATTTTTGTTGTGCCTGCTAGATTAGGGTTGGGAGGTCAACGCCGAAACGAAAATGGATGGAAGGAAAGCAACCAAGCAAGGACGCCACTGTGTGCTTGTTTGTGTGTGCCGCACAAACGAGACAGAAAAAAGAAGAGAAGTGACGAACCACTGAACCAGGAAGAAGAAAGGAAGAAGGAAAAGCAGAGCCCGCGCCGCCGCCGCCCCGCCGGCTCTCGCTTTCGCCACCGCCACAGAGCCCACAGCCTCTCTCTCGCCCTCTCGGTCTCTCACTCTCAGGGCCTCTCAGTTTCTCACTCAGGTATTAATAATTCGTTTTTTTAGTATTTAAATGGTGAAATCCTTAGTTTATTTGTTGGAGTATTTGATTTATTTTATACATTATTAGATTTTTTAATGAATAATTGATCATATAATTTATTTTATATAAGACTAATTCTAAATGATATAGTTTAGATTATTAGATGTGACAACCCGTTTTCAAAAGATAAAAACTCGTAGGGGTCAACTTTAGAATCTAGTTTTTGTTTGTTTGTAAGTTTGTAACGATTAGTGACGTCGTATTATTTACGTATTTGATTTATTATATGATCTAGATGAACCGACCCGAATGTTTGAAATTAATTTTTTTTTTGAAATCACAATCACTTACACTCTCGTACCTATTAAATTCCGACCCCCATAAAAAAAATTTCTGGGTCCGCCACTGCTCGAAATCAAGTGCACCCGAAGTTACCAACCTTAAAAAACTTTTTTAAAATTTTTTTTCTCATAATCATGTTTAATTTAATGTTATACACATGATATATGAATTTCAAATACATTCACACTTTCTATGTCCTTAAAAATTATGTGAATGTTCAATGCATATTTATGTGAATGGTGTGAATGATCATTCACATGATCTTTTTTTACCATTCACATGATCTTTTTTTACCATTCACATAAATATGTACGCTGGAATCTTATAGGTACGCTGATGAACCTGATTCTATATATATATATATATATATATATATATATATATATATATATATATATATATATATATATATATATATATATATATATATATATATATATATATATATATATATATATATATATATATATATATATATATATGAGAATGTGATTTCATATATACACAAGTATACATGTGATCTTATTTGAAACATGATATTTATATATTTTATGATTGTAAACAAAATACTTAAAATATGTTAGTTACTCATTGTATTGTTTTTTTTTATTTTCAACTATATTCTGTATTTTATTTTATTATTAAGTATTTGTGTATAAACGAGTTATTAACACCCGCGCGTTGCTGCGGGATCAAAAATAATTAGTTACAAAAATAAATATAAAAACAAATGAACAAAAATATTTTTCAAGCAATTCAAATAACGAAACACAACTGAATCAGGATCGAAAAGTGAAATTGCAAAGCTGATATAGATCCAAGAAGCAAGACAAATGATAATGTTAGTTGTTTATTATCATTGATTTCTAAATTTTGCAATGTTAAAATTACACACAATGTCTTATTAAATTGGATCGGATGCAGATTTAATTAATTAAATATTCATACTCATAATTTGAAATTTTGACATTGATTAGATTTAATCGTCAATTTAATTTGTCAGTTTTACGATCAAATCAAATAAATTTATAATGATAATATCTCTAAACATTGATTAGAGTTGGTCAACGGTATAATAGTAGTGTTCAATATTATGCATTATCATATTTAATAAAAAAAATCTAAACATTAAATAGTAACATTTTAATTATAAAGCAATTTCATTAAATTTTATATCGTGCATTTGAATTATAAAGTCTTTTTCATACAATTAAACATAACATAATAGTTTCAAAATACAACTCCATACATAAGTATAATTAAAATCATGATTTAAGTGTGTAAGAAAATGTTGTAGTAATAAATGTTAAAATAGGACTAAACAAAATCTTATTAAAATAAAAGGGTTAAATAAAAGATAATGGTAAGATAATGACGTGTTATGAAAGAATTAAATTTAAAATAAAAAAAGAACGAAATAATGTCATTGGCTTACTCCATGCATTTGAATAATAAAGTATTTTTCACACAATTAAACATAACTCCAAACATAAATATAATTAAAATCATAATTTTAAGTGTGTAATAAAATATTGTAATAATAAATGTTAAAATAAGAATAAATTAAAAGAGCTAAATAAAAGATAACGCTAAGATAATGGTGTGTTATGAAAAAATTAAATTTAAAATAAAAATAGAAAAAATGTCACCGGCTTACTCCATCCGTTTGAATAATAAAGTTTTTTTTCATACGATTAAACATAATGACAAACATACGTATAATTAAAATCATAATATTAAGTGTGTTATAAAATATTTTAATAATAAATGTTAAAATAGGAGTAAACAAAAATTTATTAAAATAAAAAGGGCTAAATAAAAGATAACGCTAAGATAATGGTGTGTTATGAAAAATTGAAATTAAAAAAAAGTCATTGGCGTGACCGATATGGTAATTATATACTACAAACATAAGTATAATTAAAATCGTAATATTAAGTGTGTAATAAAATATTGTAATAATAAATGTTAAAATAGGAGTAAACAAAAACTTATTAAAATAAAAGGGCTAAATAAAAGATAACGCTAAGATGAGGGTGTATTATGAAAAATTGAAATTAAAAAAAAAACAAAAAAACAAAAAAAGGCCATTGGCCTAGAAGATATGGTAAATGTATATATATATAATATTATAGTTGTATGGGTTGATTCAAAAAAATATATTTATCAATTTTGTTTTATATTTATAATAACCATAAATAATAAGTATTTTATGTATCGTATTGTACTTATAAACTAGTGTGTGTGTACACACACACAGATATATATATATATATATATATATATATATATATATATATATATATATATATATATATATATATATATATATATATATATATATATATATATATATATATATATATATATATAGGGTCAGGTTCTATGGGGCACCTGTATGCATTGTACACTTTGGGAACCTGTATGCACCGTTAGATCTTGAATTTTAATGGTTCAGATTGTATTGGCAAAAGGGTAATTAACTTGAAAATGGGTGCACGGGTGCATAACTTCTCGCACTCGGAAGGGCAAAATCGGAAGATGCTTTAATTCAGAAAATATTCTATCCGAATCTAAACAAACATGATGCATCTTCATCCAATTTATTGGATTCGTCTTCAAACACGATGCATCTTCATCCAATTCAATTTCAAACATGATGCATTTCGACCATATTCATCATCGTCTTTGTTCCATCATTATGCATCACCAAAATCGTGATGCATTTCAGCCATATTCATCCTCGTTTTTGTTCCATCATTATGCATCACCAAAATCGTGATGCATTTCGACATTTAAACGTGGATTTATGGGAAGGTGGTTGATCATTTTATTTATAAATGATAAATATTAAATTAAACTTTATAATTTAACAATATATTATTAAGCAATCCCAAAATGTCCTTAATGCACCCTTTGTAAACAAGCAATGCATTTTTGGTTCCCATTTGGTTCCCGATGCATATGGTGCCCCATAGAACCTCAATCTATATATATATATATATATATATATATATATATATATATATATATATAGGGGTGGGTTCAATGGAAAACCACTATGCACTTGAAAACTATGGAAACCTACGCATACCGTCCGATTTTGTGCATTTCATATAAAAAGCGGTGGCATGATCGTAAATAAAGTGATGCATCACGCGAGATTTTGATGCATCACGCGGAAAATTTGATGCATCACGCAGGATTTTGATGCATCAAACGGGGAATTTGATGCATTTGTGGTGGTGCAGTACGATTTTCACAAGTTTTCAGGTGCATTGTGGTTTTCCATTGAACCCCATATATATATATATATATATATATATATATATATATATATATATATATATATATATATATATATATATATATATATATATATATTGAGGTTCTATGTGGCACCATATGCATCGGGAACCAAATGGGAACCAAAAATGCATTGCTTGTTTACAAATGATGCAATAAGGGTAATATTAGAATACTTTATTTGAAAAAATTAATTATTCTTTTAATTAATAGATTAGGATTAAAATAGGAAACTAAATCAATCTCATTAACCATTCTCCATATATTATTTTTTCTCTCTCTCTCCCTCTCTCTCTCTCTCTCTCACACACACACACACAATCGACCGGCGAGTTTGAGAAGATGATGATGAGATGAAGATGAAAATGATGCATCACGTTGAACTCATGAACCTATGAACGTATACGATGTGAAGAAGACGAATACGAAGATGCACAGTATGAACACGATGATGCATAACCTGGTGCTCCATATGAACACGATGATGCATAACCCGGGAAAGATAAATACGAAGATGCATAGTCAATGAAGATGATGAAGCATCATGTTGGATTTTTGTTCAATTGGAATTTTTTAAATTTAGAAGTGCATTTTATAAATTTATTAGCATTTAATACTTGATTATTGAATTTAATATTCAATCAATATAAATTTAATTTTGAGTTGACTTGATATATTATTTTTTTTTTCGAAAATACCCTTATGCACATCTAATATGTAAATCGTGCATCATAATGCGTTCACAAATTTCATCTTTATTACCCTTTTGCCATTGTAATCTTAACCATTCATTTTCTAGATCTAACGGTGTATATGGGTTCCTAAGTTGCACGATGCACACAGGTGCCCCATAGAACCTAACCCTATATATATATATATATATATATATATACACACTAAGGATCTTTTGTGAACACTTTATTCGTTGTGAACATTGTGAACAACCATAAAATAGCTTTTGAATTTTATGAATCTTGTTGAAAATACTACCGAACCCTTCTATTAACTCATTAATCTTATTGGATCCTATGGATTTTATTGAATCCAATTAATTTGTCGAATCTCATGAATCTTGTTGAATCTTACGCATCTTGTGCATCTTGTTATAAAAACTACGTACTATGAACCTTTTGAATGTTCTGAATCTTAAATAGACACTTCTATGAACCTTTTGAATCATATGAGTCATATTACAAACACTTGTTGATATATATGATGGATTATATGTATTTTTTTAATTTGTTCACAACGTTCACAACGAATAACTTGTTCACAATGGATCCCATCCCTATATATATATATATATATATATATATATATAGGGGTGGGTTCAATGGAAAACCGATATGCACCAGAAAACTGTGGAAACTCCTTATGACCGTCGATCTTGGTGCAAATAAACTGAAAATGGCGGTGGAAGTACTGTAATTAAGTGCAACTTTGGAAATTCTTTGTGCAGCTGGAAATTTTTGAAATCATCCTTTGTTGCACCAATGTTGTTAAACGAACCATGTACTTGCCTAAGCAATTTATGAACTTTTGTTGGACCCATGTTTATGTTTCCCGCTCTATGTATAAGAGCTTGTTGTGTGAAGTCTAACCTCCGTGCGGACGTTAACTTTGGAAATTCTTTGTGCAGCTGGATTTAATAAATATGTATATTAAATAACAACATGTATAATGGAAAATTGTTGTGCATCAAAATGCATCAGATTAACTCCACTGTCCATTAATCGTGAAATCAGAAAATACATTAAACAATGGCAAGAGACTGCTATATCATGCATTCAAAAACATTATATATGCATCCGTTTTGAATACCATCACATCTTCACAAACATCATCGGTACAACAAAAATGCATTAATAAAAATTATACACTAAAATGAGTATGAATCTGCGTTTATAATGCATCGTGTTACACTGATTGGATCGATGACATCACGTGTTAACACGAAAAACACATAAAACCAGTTCGTGGTGTCGATTTTCACTGAGATGATGTTTATTTTCAAATTTTAATCGGCTATGCAACAATGATGATGCCTTTGAAAGAAAAATTGATTTACAATACATACCGCCGTTGAATCCTGATCGTGTTTGATCTACAATACATACCGTTCATGTTTCCTGATGCATCTGTTTCTTCCAACGTATTTGAATCATCCACCATGTATGCTATTTACTTTAAATCAATATGTATGTAGATGTTTCGTCCAGGCTTCAACGTTCAGCAGCGTTCATCAAAAAACTTCACGGTGTAGTCATTGTTTTCATCAAAAGCTTCACGTTGTAATCATTGTTTTCGAATGATTTTTGGAAATTGATAATCATGAAATCAGGAAGGTTGAGAGATTTTAGGATACCATATTTAAAAAATCAGATTTAAAATATATTAGATAATGAATCATTTGCAAAAACCGAAAATACCCTTGATCATTATTTTGGTGCATGGGCGGGTGCCAGTGGTGCATCGTGAGTTTCCACAGTTTTCCGGTGCACATCGGGTTTCCGTTGAACCCCCTCTATATATATATATATATATATATATATATATATATATATATATATATATATATATATATATATATATATATATATATATATATATATATATAAAAGTTTTTTTAGTTAAAATTTCATATATCAAAGTTTTTAAAAAACCAAATTTGATTTTACTAATAATTATTAATTTAATTAGCTAACAAATTGATAATATCCAAAAGATAAATTTAATAATTTAAAAAAATATAAAAAAAAATGTTGAATAACTATAGATTATAAACAAATAAATCTAATTTACCTTTTATTTTAATAAATTTAAAAATTTGTATTTTATCTTATACTATATGAGGGAGATCAGGAGATGGGCTTATTACTAAATCGGTGAAACTCACCTCTCACATTCTCCATCCGGCCGACGGCCCCTGCTCTGCCTCCCTCCGGCCGAAGACCCTTGCTCTGCCTTCCTCCGGCCGATTGTTTCTGCTCCCCCGTCGCTATCAACTCGAGCTTAGCCCTCCTCGAGTCAACCCTCAAGGTAAAACTCCGATTTCTTCACAAACCGATTTGCAAAACTCTCTTTCTTTACACATTGTTCTTCACATATTGTAAAGAGGGTTTCTTTCTTTACAAATTTGATTTCATCTCTACAATTAATCAGGAATTCAGTATATCTATTTCTTTCTTTACAAAACTCGATTTCATCTTAGCTCTGGCTGCTTTCATTGTTTGTTTTGGTCCATGGCCTAAGCTGCTGTTATTGCTTGTTCTAATTTGGGGGTTTTTTTTTTTTCTAATTGTTGCTATTGTGTGGGTTTGTATATGACTACTGTATTGAGTTGGGGTTAGCTGTTGGTTTTGTCGTTGTTCTTCTAAGTTGATCTGCTATTTTTCATACTACTTTGATTGCAAAAATTTCTAATCAGTTGGCTTTGGTTATGGTTGATGTTGTCACTTGGCTTTAGGGTTGTCTGTTTACTCTCAACGAAGTTGTTAAGAAGTAAAACGACATCTTAATTATTCCGGTAAACAATCAGAGTCCTCCTTTAAGAGGTCATTTTACCTATGAATGACTTCTTAATGGTTCCGTTAAGAAGTAAACAAACAACTCATTAGTCCTCCAAAGGGTTCTTGGTATGTTATTCCTTGATTTTAGTTGCAAGGCCTTGAGTTGCAAAGTCTTGTTCTAGAGAATATCCTAAAATCTGAAATAGGTGGACTTAAAGTCTGAAATTTGAAATTAACACATTACAAAAATTTTAAGTTAAATTAATTAATTTATACAAGTACAATAAAATTTAACACATTATTTAAATATTAAGTTAAATTAACCATCTACTATATTTAATTAATTTATATAAATACAATCATATCATATAATTAGTTTATTAAAATAATTTAATGAATTAAATGAAATAATTATTTTTAAATGTTAATTAATTGAACCTATATTGAACTGATTTTAACATTTTAATTAAAGAAAATATTAATTTACATTAAGTTAAGTTAATTATATACAATATTTTAATTATATTAAATAATCATTAAATTAATTAAATTATTTTAATAGTTTAATTAGATAAATATTAATGTAATTTAGAAAGACAAAATTTCAGACTTGATAACATTTTTTTAGACGGGAGTGCCCTCTTAATTTACAGACCTAGTTTCATAGGTATTAAGCTCATAAGTTTGAAATGTAACAAAGAGTCTATTTTTAGTTTAGATCTGAAATCCACTTAAATTTGAAGTGTAATAAAAAAAAATCTAAAATCAACTAAGATTTGAATTTTATAATTTTGAATGAATTAATCTGAAAATGGTAAAACAAATGGGGCCTCAGTGTGTCGGTTGTGTAGTATCTTAAGTGTGATGGTTTGGTTTTAGAGCATGTTCTATACTGGTTGTTTTTCTTTGTGCCTCTCCGCTTAGCTTTTACTCGTTGTTTGCTAAATTGGAGGTTGGTCTTGTAGATGTACTTTGAGCTAACAGCGTCTTTTTATTGAGATATTATTGGTTTAGATGAACTAGGTATATGCAATGTAGATCGTTTAGCGTTAGTTGGATTGATGTACTTATTTATGTAATTTAACAAGGTTTGCCCAGCATTATTTATGTTTCCGGTTGACAAATTTGTTCTGCCTTCAGCAGTGGCAGCAATCTTTATTTGTCTTCTCATTTGATTTCTTCAAGTGTACCCATATAGGACAGATCCGTGCTATTGTCGTTGTTTAACACAAACTCAGCACTATTACTTTGTGGAGAAACAAATCCAGCAACATGTACTGCATTGAAATTATTTTCATCGATGTCTCTTGTAGGCATTTCATCAAACACCTTGTTAGCAACAACTCTACTTATAACGACATCTTCATTTTCACCCACAATTGTCATTGTTGCACAGTCAGATCGTTGAAAAACGTTCTCCCCTTGATTGATCTCCGGATAAGTTTTTGCAAGGCTGATGAGATTCTGATCTCGGGAAGATTGTGCAACACCATCGCCGCCTCCAGAACAATTACTCCCACCACCAAACTCGATGATAATTCCTGATCCAGAATCCCCATCCGAATTGTGTGTCTTACCGTGTTGTGCGATCCATCCCAACATAAGCTTTCGAAACGCAGCCTCTTCAATCCGATCGGCTACTAAGGATGTCAAAGTTGATTTGATCTCTGAAACATCAGATTGGAGGCGTTGAAGTTGCTCCTCGTGATGTGCCAATCGAGAGAGGACAGAACGGGATTCCATGATCACGAAATCAACACGAACAACAGAGAAGAAGAGGAGACCGCGGTAGAGCAGAAGGGGGCAGGTCGGACCAATGATGCAGAATCAGAATTATAGTTTATAAAATAGAGAATAAACAGAGATGAACGATTGAATTTGATTGAGCAAAATAACCAGAGACAATCCGAAAAGGATCCCAGGGATAAACCCTCTCTCAAAGCATAAAGCTAAGAGCCCCTCAAAGCAATTAAGCAAAGAGTCTAACAAACTAACAATAATATTTCTGCACACCTCTTCCTTTCCCTCCTCCCTTATTTATAGAATTTCCAAATAACTAACTACAACTATTATTACTATAATGCCCCTTCTAGAATATACTAATAGTAAAATCCTATCATGTTGTTTGTTGTTCAAGTGGCCTGTTTGAACTGGGTGCTGTTCGATTGGCATATGTGCAGGGTGTTGAACAAATTGATCTTAATTGAATACTTGCTAAAATATTTCCAAATGCTACATGGAAAAGAAAGTATATATGCAAATTTGATAGAGTGAATTGGAATACCAATTTATTGTACTTGGATAATACAAACCAAAAAACTACAGGTTAGTTTGCAATTTCTTGAGTTTTTGGCCTCCGAATTTCTGATTTTATCGCAGAATGACATTGTGTTTAGTTAACTTCCATTCAAAAGAATCAAGAAACTGCAAAGTTTGGTGTTTTTTTTTTTTCACCAGGATGATGGTTGTTTTGCTACAATGGATGAAATGTAATTCAGTCAAAGTTGATAAGATGTAGCAAAATTGCACAACCCTTCAAATTCCCTGATTTAGAAGAAAAGAACTGCTTCAAGTAACAATGAAAAAACTGTAAGTCGGGATATGTGTTGTATACAGATATTGAAGACTATATGGCAAGCTCTCATGATCACATCGAGGATGAAGAAGATGAATATGTAATGCTCGACTTGGATGCAGTTTCTGAGAAAGTTCACATTCCACCTAATGCTCCCTATGTGCTCTCTGTACGTATGTTAACCTGAAAAACCTACACTTTCAATATTGTAAAAAATGTTTCTTGATGCGTCACTGAAGCTACAATTGTGGATATGAGACCTCTGTTTCGATGACCTGTGTGTTTGAAATGCAGGGCCTGGACACGTTGAACCCAATTCTAATCATCGATGGCAATATAAAGCTGGTAATATAGATTCACATTTGATTAGGGCCCTTTTTGTTCTTCATAAAATCACTTGATAGGCACATATGCCTAATTTGGTCAGACATTGGAATCAATTGTTTTTTTTTTTTTATGCTTTTGTGGATGTTTTATGATATTATTATCTATCCTTGTTCATGGAAACAACTCTGTTTTTTCTTGACATGTTTCGGGATTGTGGATTTTGCAGATTGGTGAATACGTGGAAACTATTGGAACGTGTTTAGTTTTCAGTGAAAATGGTGAGGTGAAACACAGAAAAGTTAGAATCTTTATGCCATGAATTGTATGTATCTGATGACGCTTGTCTTGCAGATGCTCCTCCTGTGGTCCATGAAGAGACTGGACCATCCGAAGCAAATCTTTTTGCAGGAAAATCAATAACTAATCCAAATGAGGCTCCAAGAAAGCAAGTGAAATCAGTTTGTCAACTTCAAAAGATTCTTAGGTTCAAGCTGTTGTCGGAGGCACAAACCGAGACCACAGCCCTGGAAGATTCAACAATGAAACAAAGTGAAACACAGCCAGACTAGTCCGAGCAACACAAAAGGTTTTACCGTTAATCTTTGTCAAACTTTAGATTGTAGTATGTTTTGATGTAGATAGTTCATATCATGGTTCATTTCTGAGGAAGGATTATTTATTAGATTATTTTTCATTTCAACTTGCATACTAAATCATGTAGAGAGTCAAATTTCCTGGTATGAACAAAGTCAAGGTCATCTAGTCCGGACTATACAAAAACGAGAATTAGACACTAAACAGTGATTGAGGGCCTGATCGGTCATCAGTCCTAGGGTGTGTGCTAAAGTTCGTTTCCAGAACCGAGCTGGGACTGAAAATTTGGAAATACTGGTACTTATAATCGGACCAAATGGTACTAGTAATAGTTTGGTCTGGTCCGATCCCTTTCCAATCTTTACAAAAAAAAAAAAAAAAAGAGTACAAAACTGGAATAAACTGCCCTTAAAGATTGAGAACCTCAATGTGCTTACATCTTTATCTTTTTTTTTTTATATCCTTTTATATTTTTCGAACTTTATTCGAAAGAGTGAAGGTTTTATTCTTTAATTTGTTATCATTAGGGAAACAAAAAGGTTTTAAATGACACTTATACTGATGGAAAAAAAATTCCAAAGTTTTTCCAATTAACATTTAAAAAAATTGCATCATAAATCCCTCGGTTAACCATATACTTATGCAACCTTTTTCTATTTATATCAATTTATGAAATAAAATAACTTTTGACATGTTTTATACAAACACGTTTACAGTTCTCATCAAATTTATATAACAAAATAAGCATTGGCATATTTATACAATCCCATTTGAATTTTTCTTATCAATTTATGCAACAATGTTTCCATTCATCACCAATTTATGCAACAATGTTTCCATTCGTTACCAATTGCTTAAAATTGATTCTGTAATTGCATCTCGTTATTTTTTATTAGGTCTTGTATAAATTTAATAACAAATGCACTCTTTATTGACTTTGTGATGACATCTTATAAATTTTAACATTGCATCACTCCCAGTTACCCAATTTGCTCATAGAATGGTTCACAAGATTGTAAGGTCGTTTACTGATCTAATCCTACATTTTATCTAGATTACATCATTTATCCGGTAGGACAGTTGGTGAATCGTAGGATTGTAGGATTTGTTGACTTTTTTGTGTTGGTGTAAACATTCGAGACATGAAGACATTTTTTTTTTCCAATTTAATGTATATATATTATGTTGAAGTGTTATATAATTAGTTTATGATGTTAAATTATAAGTTATATTACCTAGGAAATTTTTTTTATAACTAATGATTTTGTGGTAACATATTGCTACCAAACCGATCTTGCAAGGACGAAAATAATCCTATGTAAGATCTCAATCTTGACAGCCTTGGTTTTACATAGTTTCCAAATGCATCAATTTTGTTTCAATTTGAATAGCAGCTATCTTTTTACATGAAATGATCATAAATTATAGAAAAAAAAGTGTTCAATAAACTTTAACATCCAAATGGTTCTTTGGGTTTTTGTTTTCATTATTTTGAACACTCATGCATAGAAAGATGATTCTTAAATTGAAATGTGATTCATGGATACAGTTGAAAATGATGTAGAACTTTTTTTAAAACTTTTCGATGTCGTTGGTAATGAAAAGTGGTAAATAATGAAGTGTCTTCAGATAATTGTCTGTTTGGAACTCGGGGTGAGCTCGGTACCGGACCGAACCGAACCGGTACCGATCCCGAAAATACCGAAACCGAATTATTAGTTTTGAAAGAACCGAATACCGAACCGTATAATTTTATATGGTGCCGGTTCGGTCCCGAATACCGAATTTTAGCTAATTTAAAAACCAAATACCGAACCGAGAGTACCGAATACCGAATTTTAGCTAATTTAAAAACCGAATACCGAACCGAATATATTAATTCGGTACCGGTCGTACCGGTACCGGTTTGGGTTCGGGAAATGGTACCCGTCGTTCACCTCTATTTGGAACTATTAGCGAGGTGATGAAATAAATAATAGAGTAAAGGACATTTTTGGTACTTGTGGTTTGATGGTTTACCCGGACTCAGTCCCTTAACCATAATAAGGTCAAATTCCATCCCTATTTTGCTAATTTTGTGCCCTTTTAGTCACTCGTCCGTTAAACTTAACGACACAACCGTTAAATTTGTAAGAATAACATTTTTACCCTTTTAATTGAGACGCTTTTAGTCCCTATGGTTTTATTATTTACCCATTTATAGTCCAACATTTATTTTATTTTATTTTATATTTATAATTATATTATTTATAGATTTTACTTAATTTATTATAAACACACTTATTTTATTTATAAATATACTTATATTTTAATATTTTATTTACATTTACTATTGTTCGTATTTTATTTAAAATTTAACTTTTATTTTAATTAAAATTATATATTTTCTTTACTAATTTATTTAAAGTTCATCTTCTTTATTAATTTTAATTTTTATAATGTTATTGTTGACATTTATATATGTAATTTTGTTAGTTGTGTTTAAGTAGATATAATATCGTCGATATTTTCCCTCTTCAAAATCACTATTTCTTCAAATATCTTCAAACCTAATCAATTATCGACACATAAATTATATACATATGTGAATATACTTGAAGAAATAATGACATTGGAAGATACTTGAAAATATTTTATACACACACACACACACACATATATATATATATGTGTGTGTGTGTAAAATATTTTCAAGTATTCTCCAATATCTTCAAATATTGGAAGATATATTTTATATATATATATATATATATATATATATATATATATATATATATATATATATATATATATATATATATATATATATATATATATATATATATATCCAAGACATAAATTATATAATATACACATAAACATTATGTGTATTAATTTATATACACATAAATTACACACACACACATATATCCAACACATATAATATAATTTATGTGTTGATAATTGATTAGGTTGGAAGATACTTGAAGAAATAGTGACTTTGAAGAGAAAAAATATCGACGATATTATATTACTTAAACACAACTAACAAAATTACATATATAAATGCCAACAATAATATTATAAAAATTAAAATTAATAAAGAAGATGAACTTTAAATAAATTTGTAAAGAAATATATATTTAAATTAAAATAAAAGTTAAATTTTAAATAAAATACGAACAATAGTAAATGTAAATAAAATATTAAAACATAACTATATTTATAAATAAAATAAGTGTGTTTATAATGAATTAAGTATATCTATAAATAATATAAGAGTATTATAAAGATATAATAAAATAAAATAAATGTTGGACTATAAATGGGTAAATAATAAAACCATAGGGACTAAAAACGTCTCAATAAAAAGGGTAAAAATGTCATTCTTACAAATTTAACGGTTGTGTTGTTAAGTTTAACGGACGAGAGACTAAAAGGGCACAAAATTAGCAAAATAGGGATGAAATTCGACCTTATTATGGTTAAGGGACTGAATCCGGGTAAACCATCAAACCACAAGGACCAAAAATGTCCTTTACTCTAAATAATATCATTTGTTTTTTTTTTCCTTGTTTT